>OX377202.1:75159498-75217498 GCA_947396885.1 Heligmosomoides polygyrus polygyrus | reverse complement strand
GCATTCGGGGCACTTCTCAACACCGGCGGACTACGCCTTCGATGAAGTGTCTGTCGACACGTCCTGCCAGGAAGCTTCCGGCTGCTGTTCCTTGGCATTTATCCGCTGCTGCTGGTGTCAGAAGCTGCTTTGCTTCGCGTGTTTCATAGAACGTTACCACAACTGTTAAACAGTTTATTGCATATTCATTAGCGCGATTTGTGTTTTGAAGTAAAATCGCATCACAGAAGGTTGAAATCAGGGTTGGAAATTGAATATAACACCTAGTCATGACAGAAAAGCACTTTACGATGGCAAAAACGCAAGATGTGCGCCCAGCAATGCAGAAACCACACCGCCGGAATCGAACCGTCGACTTCCCTCCCGCAAGTCCGCCACGCTAACCACTCCGCCATCCAGTCACTGGGACCCTAGTGGCGCGCGCCTCCCGTGAATGCGCCGTCTCGCTTCAATTAGGAATTAATCAATTCCTAGGTTCTAGCAATGATTGAAGCTCCAAACCTTTTGCAGGACTATTTGTGGGCACGACAAGGGTATTCCATACGTCAGTTTTGCGTTATCGGCCCGCACTTAAGAGGTACAGTTTTTTGCAATGAATTTTTCCATCTGCTGATATCAAGTCACCTGAGAAATTCTGCTCTTCATGGCTTCAAATGGTTATCCTTCCCTCCAGTCTTAAACGCTATCAAAGCTGTTTTAGAGCGAATAATGCGCGAATAATGCACGCTAAAAAAATTACAACACACCGCTAACTTGGGCTAACTTCGCCTGACTTCAAATCCTCCGAAACCTGGTCCAAACTGGTGCATACATCCTTAATCGCGGCGAGGAGGCGACCGTACTAGTGGGCGGGACCCTACGGCTCTTTGGGCTTCGGGAGGTATGTATATCTCGACCCCTTTCATACATCCCGATTCCCCCCCCCCCCTCCCCCAAATGGCATGGTGAGGACAAGTTATGTGCCAAAGCTACAGAGCTTAGACCACAGAAGCTGCAATATTTGTTCAAATAGAGCGTAACGTGCCAAATAGTACGAACTGTTAATGCAAGTAATATATTACATCAATACTGGAGAAAAAGAAAAAGGTGTCTCAGTGTTGGCACCAAGGTACGACGATTTCGATTTGGAAGAAGAAGAGCAGTACTGCAAGCTGCTCTAGTTACCGTCCGATTCGCTTGCTTCCGCACAGCATGAAGATCTTTGAGCGAATCGCCGCCCGCCTCCTGTTAGAGAACCTCCGCGAGAAACAGAAGCCAGAGCATACCGCCTTTCTCGACGTTGAGAAGGCATTTGACCGTGTACCGCGTGAAGTAATGTGGTACGCCCTGCGACATCATGGAGTTCCTGAAGAGCTCATAGAGTGGGTGCGAATTCTCTATTCTTGTTCAAAGAGTAGAGTTCACGCTGCATCTGGAACCTCGATGGGGTTTCCTATCTTTGTCGGGGTACACCAAGGTTCTTTACTCTCCCCACTCCTCTTTGTTGTCGTCATGGATGCCATTACACGAGATCTTCAGAAGCCAGTCCCTTGGACGTTGCTATATGTTGATGACGTATTGCTCGCTTGCGAGGATAATGGTGAATTCGAGGAAGAGGTGCAAGCTTGGTGTGACTCAAGTTGAACGTAAAGAAGACCCAGTATCTTACGACGGGCGTTCCTGATGGTAAGTCTAGCTCCTTCAAGGTGTGATAGTAAGACAGCGAAGCGAATGGGTGCTGTCCCTGACGACCAGTGAAGACAGGCCATCTCAACATCCATGAGAGTACTTTCAGCTCGCTAAAACGTTGAAATTCTAAAATTCTCTAGAACTACGCGGCATATTTTTTGAAAGCTCATGATTGGCTATGAGAAACTGTTCTATGCTGTTCCAAAGTTTTTGAAATTCCACTATTTTTTAAGCATTTTTTCATCAAACTAAGCGCCGATTCACGACATTTCCATTTCAGTGTTCAAATCTGATGTTATGTAATGCCACAAAAGCAAAACAAGAGCTTCAGACTGCAAATTGTCGCAACTTATGACTTGGATTGAATAGAACAGGACTAATCGTACATATATGAGTGCGAGTAGGATTTCGTTCTCATTATGAATAACTGTAGAGAGGAACTTCTGCATAAAACAACGACATACATGACATGTCTATTTACCGTTTTGGACACCTTCCCACTACTAAAAACCTTGTGGAGTTAAGTTGTTGTAATAGGATTTGTAATTGAATTTCTTACGTTATTTTCGTTTGCATTCTTACACATGTGACGATTTTGTAATGAACGCCTGAAGTAATATTTAAATAAGCCCATGGAGCAACTAAGACGGCATAGAACATCCTCGTACTGTTGAAGGTTCGTAAGGGGTCGCAGATCTGCTAAAAAGCTCACTCAAGAAGACAATGAAACCTCCGACGATCGCAAGTTTGGAGGTCGACTCTTCATGGTTGTTGGTGATTGCTGGTGAGAAATCTAGTGCGCCTGCCAGAGGACCTCCCACGCATAATTACCATTTAACAAGGTGTCTCCAAAATTTCTCTCTAAGAATGTAGGTCGAATCAAAAGAAATGCAGGTTTCTTTTTTTGTTTTATAGTTTCAACGCTAGGAGAAAGGAGAGGAGTTTTAGGAGAAACTAAGTCTTTCATAAGGCATTATACACTGCTGGAAAGCTTTTTATATGCGCTTTCCAAAGATTTATTTGGAATCTAATTCAGATCTGCTGTTTAAAAAACAATTAGGTTTTTAAGTTCGGATGTCTGAACGCGATTTTCGTTGAGTTTACTTCTACGAGTTGAAACTGGACCGGACATCCGCTCAAGCCGCTCGAAACATCAACGAAGTATGGGGCCAGGGAAGTACGAACGAATGCACAGTAGAATTCTTCTTCTTCAGCTTGTCGCTAGGTCTGCTCTTCTGGTGCTGTGACGCCACCTTTACCGATCTTGCGCTCGATCAAAGGGGACGCCGGTTACTTTCATGTCCGTGTGTAACGTATCCGACCAACGCTGCTTCGGGCGTCCTCTAGGCCGCTTTCCTGACACTTCCAGCTCGAGGCCTATCTTGCGGACGCTGCCTTCTTTCCCATGCAGAACGTGGCCGTACCATGTAAGCGAGCTTCGCGCATCTTGTCAGCTATCGGTAGTCTTCACACTGAACTCCTGCTGAATAGCATCACTTCGGGCAAAAAAGGTTCCAAAAGTTTCGTGCCGGCAGCACCAGTCTCGAAGGCAAACCACATGGCAGCCGTCCACCAGCACTTGATAACGATTCATCTAAGGCGTCAGTCGAAGCTGATCCGGGCAAGACCTCGCAAGATATTGCCGAAGACCTCGACGTCGATCACACTACAGTTGTTCGTCGTTTGAAGCAAATTGGATAGACCAATAAGCCAAATTGACCGAATGTCGGAAAAAAACGTCGTTTTGAGATATCGTCGGCCCATCCTTTGTGCAGTGCCAACGATCCGTTTCTCTAACGGATTGTTACTTGCGACGAGAAATGGATACTTCATGATAACGTGCGACGTTTCCCTAGTGATTGAATCGAAAAGATGCTCCCCGACATCATCCAAAACCAGAAAATTTGACAAAGATTGCATTCAGACATCTGAAAATAAAAACCAAACTTATTTTTTAAATAAGCGGCCTGAATTGAAATCCATATGCATATTTAAAAAGCGCGTATAATAGTTTTCCAACAATATATAACACCATATAAAAAAGGGCGCGTGTAGCGCAGTCGGAGGAGGCGCCGACGGTCGCGTGCACCCGATACCAGGCTCCTGGTTCGGATTTTCCACCCAGGCCAACCGAGCCTTCCATCCCTCCGGGATCAGTGAATTGGTACCAGACGTGTCTGGGAAAGTTAAAGCGCTGACTTATTCATCGGCTGGCCACCGCAAGTCAGTGTATCGCCAAATAAGCATTCATATCGCCTCCACGACATTCCGTAGAAGTAGAATGCGCTGGCGCATCCCAAAAGGGATTGAGTAATGCCGTCCTTTATCCTTTATCCTTTTTTAAAAAAATCTTTGCTTATTTTTTGAGAAATAGTATTGAAACCAAACAATACAAAAAACTTGCATTTCTTTTGCACCAACATCTCTTGGAACACAGAACCGCTTCCCATTTATCAGGTAGCTGGTCCATCCCACGGCTGTAGAATTCTTGTGGTTTGTGGTGAAAAATCCTCGGAGATGCATTTTGACCTGGTCCACGTTGGCAAATCGCCTTCCATGGAGTGATGGAGCGAGTGATAGTCACTCGATGCACAGTTTGGGCTATAAGGTGGATGAGTTAGACGCTCCCAGGCAAGGTCTTCAATTTTTTGAAGAGCCCGGTTAGCGACGTGTGGGTTTTCCTGCCGAAGGATGAAGTTACTCCTGAAGAGCTGTCGGAACAGGTTCTGGCGGAGTTAAGCCTGTAGGCGATCAAGCTGAGAAGAGTAGACTTCGGCACGAATGCTGGAACCGCTCTCGATGAGTTCCTGAAAGATCACACCTTCCCAACACCACCAAACGGAGAGTATCACCTGCTTCTGGTGGGGACAGGCTTAGGCGTTGGTAGCGGCTTTTGTTTTGTTCTACGCCACCTGTTAAAACGCTGAAGATTATCCAGGGGATCCACTTTTCATCACTTTTCACCAGTCGGTGAAGTAATGGTTCCTGCTAGTGACGATTTAACAATTCTTTCGTGGCATCCACACCAGGGATGAGCGGATTAACCGTTATCCGTTATCCGTTATCCTGTTTCCGGGGTTTTGGCCTATCCGTTTTGTTGTTCGTTATCCGGCGATTTTGGGCCACATAACGAACAACAAATTAGCTGAATCTTAGCTTTCGACGTGGTGATGGGTGGACTATGTACAGGATCCTTCACGTAAGAGTGGTCGTCAGAAACAACAGAAGTATTCAAATCTAGAAAGGTTAATTGAAGTTTCCTTACTTGGGAATGGCTACATAGTTTTAAAGATATCTAACTTCCAGCCTTCCTGAAGGCCCGCTAAGCCTGTACCATACTTATGTGAGGCATACTTAGCACAGCATTGTTCACTCATCTCTGTGCTGACCAAGAAGGCATACCAACTGCTACTAGCAATCGTCAAAAGTGGAGAGCCGCATCGTGATAAGACTTTTTACCGCCGATCTTTCCATCGTATCATTTGTGGATACACGATTGCTGTATGCTCGATTTGAATGCAGGCGGTAATGGTACCTTTTTGGCCATAGGCTATCGTGAATTATCAGAAAATACTGCAGTACAGCAGTGAATACTAGCAAAAGAAATAGGATTCATCAAAATACATAGAGTAAGCAACTTCTCCATTAAAAATTTATGGAATATATGCAATAAAGTACTAAACAAACTTATCATCGTGGGTGCTGAAGACATGTAGATTAGTTTTCATTTCTGAGTTTTTTTTGTGAAACTTATCTGCAACATAGAGAACATCTTCGTTTTGGGGCTGGGTCGGGTATTCTTACTCTGCTCCAAAAGGGATGGGTCGGATATTCTTTCTCAGATCCAGAAGGTCTGGATGTCATAACTCTTTGAATGTGTGTTTGCCGTACGCAATTGCTTGCAGTTACTACCCAAAAGTTAGTATTTTATCCATCCCAGATAATTCCACGTTGAAGTGCCTTGGATCTTGGAATGCTATCGAGCAGCAACAACAATAATCGTTCTTAGCATGTGTAGGACAAGATCGTTATGTGAAGTTTGTTTGGCTGGATGTCTCCTGCCTTCTTCTTTAAGAGACATCGGAAGAATTGGTCTTCCAAGGACTACTCCACTTTTCAACTGCTCTAATTGGAAAAAAGTTAAGCGCAGAGTAAGGCAGATAAATACGACAATCCAACCGACTCCTTGGAAACAGGTGAGAGGCGGGTATGTTGCTGTGCGTCTCCCTACGGATGGGCAGAGAACCCCATAGAGCGTCGTTAATGTGGCGACTGAAAAACAGTACTAAAATGTCTAGAAATGGCTTATAAATTAACAGTGCTTTGTTGAAATTAGTGCAATTCAAAACAGTTTTAATTTTTGTTGTTTGTTCGTTATCCGTTTTTCCGTTATGCGGCCATTTTCGGGCAAAATTATCCGTTATCCGTTATCCGGTTTTCAAAATTTCATTATCCGCTCATCCCTGATCCACACGCTTCTTCCTCTACGATAGGGCCAAGTCGTGAGGCACCCGTTTACAGAGCTTTACAGAAGATCGAGGGCTGCGCAGAATCTCCTCAATAGAGGTATGTGAGCACCTAAAGTCCCCTCGTCCCCTTGGCCTATTGCACTGGGCTTCTAGGACTGAGCATGTTCACTAGAGCTATTATTTCCTCTTATCTAGCGCACCTATTTGTTCCATCTTTTTTTTCTTGGCTACCTGTCCTAGTTACCAGTCCCATGGTACAGCCAGCGTACGCATGTGTCGAAGTTCTGTTATCTATTGTATGGCAATATCCTTCTATATAATAAGCCGCTAACGTCTGTACGGGGCGGAGCGTCTGTACGGGGCGGAGCGTCTGTACGGGGGAGAGCGTCCGTACGGGGGAGAGCGTCTGTACGGGGGAGAGCGTCTGTACGGGGCGGAGTGTCTGTCCAGGGGGGGATCAGTGACGGTCTGCCTGGCCATCTGGGTGCTGAACTGTGAGGGGGAATCGTGGGGGGAGGGGGGTTGCAGTTGTGCAACGTGCCTGGCGACTCAGTAGACGTGCCGAACACGTTGCCCAACGTGCCTGGCGAGTCAGTAGACGTGCCGAACACGCTGCCAAACGTGCCTGGAGATGCGGTGCTGGAGTCCTGTAAGGGGGAATCGTCGGAGGAGGGGGGTTGCAGTTGTGCAACGTGCCTGGCGACTCAGTAGACGTGCCGAACACGTTGCCCAACGTGCCTGGCGAGTCAGTAGACGTGCCGAACACGCTGCCAAACGTGCCTGGAGATGCGGTGCTGGAGTCCTGTAAGGGGGAATCGTCGGAGGAGGGGGGTTGCAGTTGTGCAACGTGCCTGGCGACTCAGTAGACGTGCCGAACACGTTGCCCAACGTGCCTGGCGAGTCAGTAGACGTGCCGAACACGCTGCCAAACGTGCCTGGAGATGCGGTGCTGGAGTCCTGTAAGGGGGAATCGTCGGAGGAGGGGGGTTGCAGTTGTGCAACGTGCCTGGCGACTCAGTAGACGTGCCGAACACGTTGCCCAACGTGCCTGGCGAGTCAGTAGACGTGCCGAACACGCTGCCAAACGTGCCTGGAGATGCGGTGTTGGAGTAGAGAGAGGGGGGGTGTAGGGGGGGGGGGGGTGTATTTCGTTCAAGCGGTCCGAAACTTTAGCCTTGGGGGTAATCGAGGTCGCTGAACACGAATCTGAAGTTGATCAATCGATATCGATCGATAATATCGATTTTTCGTGTATTTCGTCCAAGCGGTCCGAAACTTTAGCCTTGGGGGTAATCGAGGTCGCTGAACACGAATCTGAAGTTGATCAATCGATATCGATCGATAATATCGATTTTTCGTGTATTTCGTCCAAGCGGTCCGAAACTTTAGCCTTGGGGGTAATCGAGGTCGCTGAACACGAATCTGAAGTTGATCAATCGATATCGATCGATAATATCGATTTTTCGTGTATTTCGTTAAAGCGGTCCGAAACTTTAGCCTTGGGGGTAATCGAGGTCGCTGAACACGAATCTGAAGTTGATCAATCGATATCGATCGATAATATCGATTTTTCGTGTATTTCGTCCAAGCGGTCCGAAACTTTAGCCTTGGGGGTAATCGAGGTCGCTGAACACGAATCTGAAGTTGATCAATCGATATCGATCGATAATATCGATTTTTCGTGTATTTCGTTCAAGCGGTCCGAAACTTTTGCCTTGGGGGTAATCGAGGTCGCTGAACACGAATCTAAAGTTGATCAATCGATATCGATCGATAATATCGATTTTTCGTGTATTTCGTTCAAGCGGTCCGAAACTTTTGCCTTGGGGGTAATCGAGGTCGCTGAACACGAATCTAAAGTTGATCAATCGATATCGATCGATAATATCGATTTTTCGTGTATTTCGTTCAAGCGGTCCGAAACTTTAGCCTTGGGGGTAATCGAGGTCGCTGAACACGAATCTGAAGTTGATCAATCGATATCGATCGATAATATCGATTTTTCGTGTATTTCGTTCAAGCGGTCCGAAACTTTTGCCTTGGGGGTAATCGAGGTCGCTGAACACGAATCTAAAGTTGATCAATCGATATCGATCGATAATATCGATTTTTCGTGTATTTCGTTCAAGCGGTCCGAAACTTTAGCCTTGGGGGTAATCGAGGTCGCTGAAGACGAATCTGAAGTTGATCAATCGATATCGATCGATAATATCGATTTTTCGTGTATTTCGTCCAAGCGGTCCGAAACTTTAGCCTTGGGGGTAATCGAGGTCGCTGAAGACGAATCTGAAGTTGATCAATCGATATCGGTCGATATTATCGATCTTTTGTGGATGCCATTCAAGCGGTGTGGAATTTAAGGCGTGTAGGTGGTGGAGGTCATCATCATCCTTCTTCCTTCTATATAATAAGCCGCTAAGGGGAGTGTAACTTCTGTCAGTCTGTACGGGATGCCGTGTCAGTCCAGGGCGACGTGTTTGTCCTGTCTGTCCAGGAGGGGTCCAGTAACGATATGCCTCTATCCGGTGTTGGAGGAGTGCGAGGGAAGTGTGAGGGGAAAATCGGTGACGATGACATCGACAGCCTTAGTCACCGTTACCTACCGTACCCTACCATAATCGGCTGAAATTTCAAAGAAGGATGTTAGATTCGTGATCAGCACGCTAATTAACCACCCCCCCCCCTAGGCGAAGTGTGGGCGAAGTTTTTTTCGTAGCTCTACTCTACCTCTGGAGTGAGCGATCTCTAAGCAGGAGGGTGCAGACACTGCACTCTACTTCCCTTCAGTGCTTTTTCTCAAGAATTATTGACTTGACGTTTTGAATTTAAAATTACGCGGGTGTTTTGAATCTAGGCGGGACCTAATCGAAGCGCAGTGGCGCTCTCTGACTTTGCCGACGGATTCATTTTCTCCTAATCAAAGCGCGGTGGCGCTCTCTGACGTCTTCGACGGATTCATTTTCTATTTCGAGGAGTTTGACTTGCTTTTTCGGTGTTTCGCTTTTGATTAGCCTCATTGATTACGCTACGATCCGGTGAACAACGGAAGAAGGCATCGTGATATCGCTGATGAAGGGGGGGGGGTGAGACAACGGCTTGATGATTCGTTTCAGTCAGAGGCTGAGTCATTTTATCAGCGAAATCGCTCCGAAGAAATCAAACTGTTGAAAAAGTCCAGGTGAAATGGTTAGAAGTTCGAGCGTGAGTATCTTCTGTTGTTTTTGATCGTTTCTGATGTTTGGATTGCGTGTTCTGACGTCTTCGACGGATTCATTTTTTATTTCGAGGAGTTTGACTTGCTTTTTGGGTGTTTCGCTTTTGATTAGCCTCATTGATTACGCTACGATCCGGTGAACAACGGAAGAAGGCATCGTGATATCGCTGATGAAGGGGGAGGGGGGGTGAGACAACGGCTCGATGATTCGTTTCAGTCAGAGGCTGAGTCATTTTATCAGCGAAATCGCTCCGAAGAAATCAAACTGTTGAAAAAGTCCAGGTGAAATGGTTAGAAGTTCGAGCGTGAGTATCTTCTGTTGTTTTTGATCGTTTCTGATGTTTGGATTGCGTGTTCTGACGTCTTCGACGGATTCATTTTTTATTTCGAGGAGTTTGACTTGCTTTTTGGGTGTTTCGCTTTTGATTAGCCTCATTGATTACGCTACGATCCGGTGAACAACGGAAGAAGGCATCGTGATATCGCTGATGAAGGGGGGGGGGGGTGAGACAACGGCTTGATGATTCGTTTCAGTCAGAGGCTGAGTCATTTTATCAGCGAAATCGCTCCGAAGAAATCAAACTGTTGAAAAAGTCCGGGTGAAATGGTTAGAAGTTCGAGCGTGATTGTCTTCTTTTGTTTTTGATCGTTTCTGATGTTCGGCTCGCGTCTTCTGACGTCTTCTATATAATAAGCCGCTAACGTCTGTACGGGGCGGAGCGTCTGTACGGGGGAGAGCGTCTGTACGGGGGAGAGCGTCTGTACGGGGCGGAGTGTCTGTCCAGGGGGGGATCAGTGACGGTCTGCCTGGCCATCTGGGTGCTGAACTGTGAGGGGGAATCGTGGGGGGAGGGGGGTTGCAGTTGTGCAACGTGCCTGGCGACTCAGTAGACGTGCCGAACACGTTGCCCAACGTGCCTGGCGAGTCAGTAGACGTGCCGAACACGCTGCCAAACGTGCCTGGAGATGCGGTGCTGGAGTCCTGTAAGGGGGAATCGTCGGAGGAGGGGGGTTGCAGTTGTGCAACGTGCCTGGCGACTCAGTAGACGTGCCGAACACGTTGCCCAACGTGCCTGGCGAGTCAGTAGACGTGCCGAACACGCTGCCAAACGTGCCTGGAGATGCGGTGCTGGAGTCCTGTAAGGGGGAATCGTCGGAGGAGGGGGGTTGCAGTTGTGCAACGTGCCTGGCGACTCAGTAGACGTGCCGAACACGTTGCCCAACGTGCCTGGCGAGTCAGTAGACGTGCCGAACACGCTGCCAAACGTGCCTGGAGATGCGGTGCTGGAGTCCTGTAAGGGGGAATCGTCGGAGGAGGGGGGTTGCAGTTGTGCAACGTGCCTGGCGACTCAGTAGACGTGCCGAACACGTTGCCCAACGTGCCTGGCGAGTCAGTAGACGTGCCGAACACGCTGCCAAACGTGCCTGGAGATGCGGTGTTGGAGTAGAGAGAGGGGGGGTGTAGGGGGGGGGGGTGTATTTCGTTCAAGCGGTCCGAAACTTTAGCCTTGGGGGTAATCGAGGTCGCTGAACACGAATCTGAAGTTGATCAATCGATATCGATCGATAATATCGATTTTTCGTGTATTTCGTCCAAGCGGTCCGAAACTTTAGCCTTGGGGGTAATCGAGGTCGCTGAACACGAATCTGAAGTTGATCAATCGATATCGATCGATAATATCGATTTTTCGTGTATTTCGTCCAAGCGGTCCGAAACTTTAGCCTTGGGGGTAATCGAGGTCGCTGAACACGAATCTGAAGTTGATCAATCGATATCGATCGATAATATCGATTTTTCGTGTATTTCGTTAAAGCGGTCCGAAACTTTAGCCTTGGGGGTAATCGAGGTCGCTGAACACGAATCTGAAGTTGATCAATCGATATCGATCGATAATATCGATTTTTCGTGTATTTCGTCCAAGCGGTCCGAAACTTTAGCCTTGGGGGTAATCGAGGTCGCTGAACACGAATCTGAAGTTGATCAATCGATATCGATCGATAATATCGATTTTTCGTGTATTTCGTTCAAGCGGTCCGAAACTTTTGCCTTGGGGGTAATCGAGGTCGCTGAACACGAATCTAAAGTTGATCAATCGATATCGATCGATAATATCGATTTTTCGTGTATTTCGTTCAAGCGGTCCGAAACTTTAGCCTTGGGGGTAATCGAGGTCGCTGAACATGAATCTGAAGTTGATCAATCGATATCGATCGATAATATCGATTTTTCGTGTATTTCGTTCAAGCGGTCCGAAACTTTAGCCTTGGGGGTAATCGAGGTCGCTGAAGACGAATCTGAAGTTGATCAATCGATATCGATCGATAATATCGATTTTTCGTGTATTTCGTCCAAGCGGTCCGAAACTTTAGCCTTGGGGGTAATCGAGGTCGCTGAAGACGAATCTGAAGTTGATCAATCGATATCGGTCGATATTATCGATCTTTTGTGGATGCCATTCAAGCGGTGTGGAATTTAAGGCGTGTAGGTGGTGGAGGTCATCATCATCCTTCTTCCTTCTATATAATAAGCCGCTAAGGGGAGTGTAACTTCTGTCAGTCTGTACGGGATGCCGTGTCAGTCCAGGGCGACGTGTTTGTCCTGTCTGTCCAGGAGGGGTCCAGTAACGATATGCCTCTATCCGGTGTTGGAGGAGTGCGAGGGAAGTGTGAGGGGAAAATCGGTGACGATGACATCGACAGCCTTAGTCACCGTTACCTACCGTACCCTACCATAATCGGCTGAAATTTCAAAGAAGGATGTTAGATTCGTGATCAGCACGCTAATTAACCACCCCCCCCCCTAGGCGAAGTGTGGGCGAAGTTTTTTTCGTAGCTCTACTCTACCTCTGGAGTGAGCGATCTCTAAGCAGGAGGGTGCAGACACTGCACTCTACTTCCCTTCAGTGCTTTTTCTCAAGAATTATTGACTTGACGTTTTGAATTTAAAATTACGCGGGTGTTTTGAATCTAGGCGGGACCTAATCGAAGCGCAGTGGCGCTCTCTGACTTTGCCGACGGATTCATTTTCTCCTAATCAAAGCGCGGTGGCGCTCTCTGACGTCTTCGACGGATTCATTTTCTATTTCGAGGAGTTTGACTTGCTTTTTCGGTGTTTCGCTTTTGATTAGCCTCATTGATTACGCTACGATCCGGTGAACAACGGAAGAAGGCATCGTGATATCGCTGATGAAGGGGGGGGGGGGGTGAGACAACGGCTTGATGATTCGTTTCAGTCAGAGGCTGAGTCATTTTATCAGCGAAATCGCTCCGAAGAAATCAAACTGTTGAAAAAGTCCAGGTGAAATGGTTAGAAGTTCGAGCGTGAGCATCTTCTGTTGTTTTTGATCGTTTCTGATGTTTGGATTGCGTGTTCTGACGTCTTCGACGGATTCATTTTTTATTTCGAGGAGTTTGACTTGCTTTTTGGGTGTTTCGCTTTTGATTAGCCTCATTGATTACGCTACGATCCGGTGAACAACGGAAGAAGGCATCGTGATATCGCTGATGAAGGGGGAGGGGGGGTGAGACAACGGCTCGATGATTCGTTTCAGTCAGAGGCTGAGTCATTTTATCAGCGAAATCGCTCCGAAGAAATCAAACCGTTGAAAAAGTACGGGTGAAATGGTTGGAAGTTCGAGCGTGATTGTCTTCTTTTGTTTTTGATTGTTTCTGATGTTCGGCTCGCGTCTTCTGACGTCTTCGACGGATTCATTTTTTATTTCGAGGAGTTTGACTTGCTTTTTGGGTGTTTCGCTTTTGATTAGCCTCATTGATTACGCTACGATCCGGTGAACAACGGAAGAAGGCATCGTGATATCGCTGATGAAGGGGGAGGGGGGGTGAGACAACGGCTCGATGATTCGTTTCAGTCAGAGGCTGAGTCATTTTATCAGCGAAATCGCTCCGAAGAAATCAAACCGTTGAAAAAGTACGGGTGAAATGGTTGGAAGTTCGAGCGTGATTGTCTTCTTTTGTTTTTGATCGTTTCTGATGTTCGGCTCGCGTCTTCTGACGTCTTCGACGGATTCATTTTCTATTTCGAGGAGTTTGACTTGCTTTTTGGGTGTTTCGCTTTTGATTAGCCTCATTGATTACGCTACGATCCGGTGAACAACGGAAGAAGGCATCGTGATATCGCTGATGAAGGGGGGGGGGGGGTGAGACAACGGCTTGATGATTCGTTTCAGTCAGAGGCTGAGTCATTTTATCAGCGAAATCGCTCCGAAGAAATCAAACTGTTGAAAAAGTCCGGGTGAAATGGTTAGAAGTTCGAGCGTGATTGTCTTCTTTTGTTTTTGATCGTTTCTGATGTTCGGCTCGCGTCTTCTGACGTCTTCGACGGATTCATTTTCTATTTCGAGGAGTTTGACTTGCTTTTTCGGTGTTTCGCTTTTGATTAGCCTCATTGATTACGCTACGATCCGGTGAACAACGGAAGAAGGCATCGTGATATCGCTGATGAAGGGGGGGGGGGGGTGAGACAACGGCTTGATGATTCGTTTCGGTCAGAGGCTGAGTCATTTTATCAGCGAAATCGCTCCGAGGAAATCAAACTGTTGAAAAAGTACGGGTGAAATGGTTAGAAGTTCGAGCGTGAGTATCTTCTGTTGTTTTTGATCGTTTCTGATGTTCGGCTCGCGTCTTCTGACGTCTTCGACGGATTCATTTTTTATTTCGAGGAGTTTGACTTGCTTTTTGGGTGTTTCGCTTTTGATTAGCCTCATTGATTACGCTACGATCCGGTGAACAACGGAAGAAGGCATCGTGATATCGCTGATGAAGGGGGAGGGGGGGTGAGACAACGGCTCGATGATTCGTTTCAGTCAGAGGCTGAGTCATTTTATCAGCGAAATCGCTCCGAAGAAATCAAACCGTTGAAAAAGTACGGGTGAAATGGTTGGAAGTTCGAGCGTGATTGTCTTCTTTTGTTTTTGATCGTTTCTGATGTTCGGCTCGCGTCTTCTGACGTCTTCGACGGATTCATTTTCTATTTCGAGGAGTTTGACTTGCTTTTTGGGTGTTTCGCTTTTGATTAGCCTCATTGATTACGCTACGATCCGGTGAACAACGGAAGAAGGCATCGTGATATCGCTGATGAAGGGGGGGGGGGGTGAGACAACGGCTCGGTGATTCGTTTCAGTCAGAGGATGAGTCACTTTATCAGCAAAATCGCTCCGAAGAAATCAAACTGTTGAAAAAGTCCGGGTGAAATGGTTAGAAGTTCGAGTGTGATTGTCTTCTTTTGTTTTTGATCGTTTCTGATGTTCGGCTCGCACCTTCTGACGTCTTCGACGGATTCATTTTCTATTTCGAGGAGTTTGACTTGCTTTTTGGGTGTTTCGCTTTTGATTAGCCTCACTGATTACGCTGCGATCCGGTGAACAGCGGAAGGAGGCGTCGTGATATCGCTGATGAAGGGGGGGGGTGAGACAACGGCTCGATGATTCGTTCAGCTCGAACTTTTTCGACAGTTTGACCTGTTCTGTAATGTTTTTATAGAATGATCTGATTGTTTGGTAACCGTTTTAGTTATAATGTGACTGTAAATGTTCGGAGTGAGCCATTTCACTCAAGTTTTCCCATAGTTCGTCTCCTTATTGGGATTTTCCCACGGAAATGACTGAAGGTTTGAGGTGATTCATTTTTCTCACAGAGTTCCATGATTGGACATCTTCGTTGCTGAGTCATTTCATGAGCAAAATCGCCCGGAGAAATCAAACTATTGAAAAAGTCTTATAATTGCCATGTAGAAGGGCTCAGAAAAATCAATAATGAAAGAAATCTGGCTTTTCACATATTAAAATGCTGCTAAATTGACTGCAGTAAGGTAATTTTATTTGACGAATTTACCGAACTTACCGATTTTAACGCAAACATTTTTCGTTAAAAAATGGTCGTTAAAAATTTACCGTAAAAAAATTAGCCCACACCCTTGGCCCGAGCCTCAAAAGACTGCCGAAGACGTCTCTCAACGTGTTCGGGGATTCAGGTAGACGTACCGAAGACGTCATCCGCTAAGCGGGATCATTGAGGGGAACCAGTACCAGTAATGGAAGACCGTATCACTAAGGGTAGAACAGTAATGAGGGACCAATAGATCGCCCCATCATACTATATACTGTACGTGCTGCGAGCCTTTTGTACTCCTAAGTAGGGAAGAAAGCTATGCAAGTAGAGCAGCAAGCTTGATGTGATTGTCCTTAGCTTAGTGATACTGCAACATCGCGCGAAGCGCGCAAGTGCGAGGCACGCCGATAGGCGTGACGGAGCACTTGTAGTTAATATATTAGTTTCCTTATGGAGTTAAATCATCCTATTTCAGTACATTTCCTACGGCAGTGTATACCTGGCGTTGCTGAAACTTCTAGGCTCACAATGTGTTTTGAACTTACGTGCTAGGTAATTTGCGTAAGGCGTTCCATAGGGCCACAGGCGCCATGTTCCAATATATTCTTCAGTCCGCTTGGAATTCTTCCCATACTATTGAAAGCCTCTTCTATAGGACTGTCTTTGGGAAATGCGGACAGCCGACATGCACGCTGCCCGTAAAGGATGGTTTATCTGATTGATTTGAACCAGCAATCTACAAACTTAAATAAATAATTAAATTTAAATTTAATTAGTTAAATAAATAATAGCTGGCTGATGTGGACAGAGGTGTGAACCTGAGCAAGAGTAGAGAGAGAGAGTAGCCTTGGTGTGAACCTGAACAAGAGTAAGCGACATATTCACACATTTAGAGGGGCATGCTCTTTTCTTCCGGCTCAGCTGCAAGTTGTGCCACTTGTTCCCCTAAAATTGGTTGCCAAAGGGTTGCAACTGCCGGATGATTTGTCGTTCTCGTTGTTTTAGTGTTGTCTTTTTTTTCTTCATTGCATGGCTTGTTTCGATCTTGTTTTCTGGCGTTTTATGCACGTCTATTTGACGTATAAATAAATAAAATAAGATAAAATAAATAAAGTCGAGTGCCAACATACTCGTTGTGAAACTCGGATTTCCTTCGATGGCGCTAATTACAGCTCGACGATCAACCCAATCAGTCGACCGGTGCGTCGTTTGTCTTCAGTTTCAACGTGACCCTCACGGAACCACTTGAACCATTTGAGCACTGTCGATCGCTGGACCACTTCATCTCCTACAGCTGCACATATGTCCTGTCGGGCTTCAGTTGCAGAGTGCCGAGCTGGTATTCATGAAGAAAGCGTTCGCGAATAGTGACTGTATCCCTTCATTTCAGACTGAAAAACTTCCCACTATGTCGGAATGGCAGGACATCAAAAGTAGTCTCAAGAAGTACAGACTAATTGGTTTCAAACAGTGGAAAAAGCAAGAGAAATAATGCACAAGTAATCAGATAATCTCTGCCAGAAGAACTGACTACGAATGAGTCCACGAATTTAGTTGCCAACCTAATATTTTTGAGCAGTCTAATATCTAGCGCAGCGAAGACAGAGATTAAAGCTGTTGTCGCTTTTAAGGTTTAAACAATGCTTGTAGCCAAGGAAGAGGCGGTGAACTACGCCTGCGGATGCAGATTTTCTGATCTTTCCAGGCTCAAGACCTCGTACGAAATGTACAGAAGATTTCACATCTTCTGATGACAAGCAATGAGCATCGACTTTTTATTTGACGGAATCCAAGTATTTTGGCGATCCAAGTATTTTATTCCTAGACGTCTTCTATCATGTACAAACGAGAAAAATATGAATATGTGAAGGGATGGGTGAGCCAATCAATCTGCAACCCGTACAGAGTAGTTCCTAGGAATAGTATGAGTGGAAAACATAAAACTCTTCGCGCACGAATAGAACACAACAAAAACATGGTGAAAGAGAGACATGGCGACAAGAAGAGCGGGACGTTTCAGTGAACTCTCGAGTGAATTTGTTGCACGTAGGTTATGTGAGCTGATGTCGAATCTTGCAGAGCTGAGCAATCAGGCGTGGAACATGCGCACAGATTTCACAGAGACGAGTCAAATAAACTACTGATCTGGCGGAGTAGTTTGTTGACAAGTTGCCCATGCTGTAACGGAAGGAGCAAGGAAAGGAAAGGATCCGATGGCAAGAAACCAACGTGTAGAGTTCTCAAAAGCAGCGCAACATGGAAAGGAATCACCGGAATGGAGCTTGATCTGTGAGAATTCAAACGCAGTGGAGAAAAGGCCGTGGATGTTGCACCCGTCATCTTCAACGGACGTCGCGTCCACGTTGAGCACATCACACCGCAAGTGGCTGCGCTTGATTCAGCGCTTTCCCTCCAGATATAAGACCTTTGGAGGGTACGAGTGCTCCAGACAGATTATTTGGAACTTGAGCATCAGGTAGAACAGGAACGACACCACAAAGGCGAACGAGACGAACGAGGTGACGATGATCACCTGAAAGGAATGTGCAGTACATAGATCTAGCGATTGCATCGGTTTTAGTTGAGCCGAGCGTGGCTATCGACTTGTAAAGTTTTTCGACTCACAACTCAACTTGTCAGTTTTGTAAAGCAAACGCTGACCTACAGTACCGGACATGTCTTTTGGTCATTAGCCGAAAAAGCCGCGCCGGCCAACATAGGCCGCTTTGGAACGCTCCAAAGCGGCCTATGTTGGCCGGCGCGGCTTTTTCGGCCAATGACCAAAAGACATGTCCGGTACTGTAGATTTTCCACCGTGGGGCACGATGGAACCTGCGACAGCCAGATTAGCAGCACAATATCTTCAATCTGCTGTCGCGAGTTAGAGCCCCGTATTCGGCTTCAAGGTAAATGGTAGCGCCATCGGGAGATGCCAGCTGCCGCGTGTAGCCAGCCAAAATGGAGGTTCTTGGTTCGAGTGCCACCCAAGTCAGCCATCCAATTTTTCCATCCACCCAGTGTCGGTGAATTGCTACCAGAACTACCTGGCAAGGCACTCACTTGCTTATCGACCGACCACCTGATTAATTTGGCAAAGATAGCGCACGTATTTAAATTGCCTTCATGATATCCAGTAGAGGAAGAATGTATGGCGGATCCCAGAAAGGTGTTTGGAACCCGGCCTTCATTCTTTATCCTTGTTCGTCCTCCTTGAAGCTTGACTTTTTGTACTCTACCTATCACTTTGTTTCCTGAGGCAATAATCAAGTCACTATAACGCTCACCCATCCTTGTATGGCGAAGCAGCAGTCGGTGTTGTGCTCACCGCAACAGTTGTACTGGTGGAATGCCGACGCCTGAGGGCATTGCGTGTGTCTGCAAGCAACAATCCGTAATTCAGTATAATGAAAAAGGCTCTTAGGTATCTATACCCTTCCATGCCACTATTTCGGAAAATCGGCGGAATTGTTCCAGCACAATATTCCATCAGGCCGGTCACAAAATTTCTCTTATTTATTTATTTATTTATTTATTCAAAGACGTGTCATACAATACACGTGGATTAACATAAAGGAAACGAAATCAAACGAAATCAGGTCATATCAAATCAAGACTCAAGAAATGATCGCCAGATAAAATACAACGCCAAATTAGCTTAAAAGGAGACATCTACGAGCAATAAATGACTTGAGAGCCGGGAGTGACATCTGTGTGACATTTTCGGATTCACCAAGCAAGCAGTTGAGCTTCCTGAGATTTCTATAGGTGAGGAAGCTTGACCTAGTCTGCGTCCTTGCAACAGAGACATAGATTCTAAGTTTCCCTTTTCTATTTCTAGATAGCGGAGACTTGAAGAATGGCAGTGGGTCAACTGCAACGGTTTTAGTCAGAATTTTTAACAACATGAGCAAATCGGCCTTTTTTCTTCTGGAACACAGACGAGGAAGACCAAGCAACTTTGCTCTAGTGGATCCATTCGGCAAATCACAATAATGAAGTCCATAACATCTCATAAACAGCTTACGTGTATAATTAGTCTGAACGCTTTCTAACAAACCGATATCCTTCTTTTTGGTGGGGTTGAACACGGTTGTGCCACATTCTACAATGGGCCGCACGTAAATTTTGTAAGCTCGCAAGAGCGTCTGCAAGTCGCTCGTTTTTAATATCTTAAATAAGTTATAAGTTCGGAAATTTGCTTTCTTAACTAACGCTCTATAGTGCTCATTAAACCTGAGATCTGCTGATATTGAGAAACCTAGATCCCGAACGGCAGAGACCGACTTCAGTAACACTCCTCTTAGACTGTACCCTGTTTGGGAAACTTGACTTCTTGTTCCGACTGTAAAACTACAAGATTTTTCTGGAGCAAGAGGTAGCTCCCATATTTTTGCCCACTCATCCACGCATTCGATCGCTGACTGTATCACACGACAGTCTTGAACATTTTCGATCTCTTTGTAAATTTTTATGTCGTCAGCGTACATTTTGCAGGCAGCCCCAAGTCGAGCAATTTTAGCTGGTAGTTCGAATGTATATAAGAGAAACAAGAGTGGTGATAGAACCCCGCCTTGAGGCACACCACTGTGAGCAGAATACATGCTTGAATACTCTTGTCTTACTTTGACCTGATAGGTTCTTCCCGTGAGGAAACTCTGGATCCATGCCCGAATCATAGGATGGATACCGGCCATTTCCATTTTTATAAGCAGCTTATCTACTGGAACCTTGTCGAAAGCTTTCGAAAAATCAAAATACACAACATCGGTACGATTACCTCTTTCAACGGCAGCAGTCCAGTCGTTTAGCGAAGTGAGCACCGCAGTTTCGACTGATCTGCCTTTCATAAATCCAAATTGATTTTCAGAAATTACTCCACTTTTTTCGATGTATTCTAAAACGTGCTTTTTCATTATTTTCTCGAAGGTTCTCGCAAAAATTGACGTTATACTAATAGGTCTATAATTTCCAGGATCACTATACGGCTGCTTCTTAGGGATAGGAGTAATGAAAGCATGTTTCCACCTTTGAGGGACCTCAGCATTCATGTAGCTGAGGTTGAAGATCTGCTCAAGTGGAAAAACTATGTAATCCAATACGTTTTTGATGAATTTTAATGGAATGAAGTCCGGTGAAACCGAGTACGATGTAGGCCACTTGGACAAAATTTCATAAATTTCTTCCTTATGGAACCATAAAGAAGGTTCATTTGAGATGTGACTACTGGTAGATTGTCATGAAGAACGGAACCACTATGACTTGAAAGATTAAAGACTTTATGAACTTCTTTAGCCAGGACATTGGCTTTATCCTTATCAGAACAAATAGAGAGGCCATCACTATTTATCAAATTTGGTATGGTATCTGAATTTGCATCACCACTACGTGAGCTGACATATCTAAAGAAAGCTGTTTTGTCTTCTGAAGCAATCATTTTCTTTTCTAGGTAGAGATAATACTTATAGGTAAGCTTCTCCACTTTCTTATTTAGCGACTCGTATATTTTCCAATCAGAAGTACTATTTGTAACTGTAGCCTGATTCCAAAGAGAAGATCGCTGTCTGTGCAATCAGGCTACAGTTACAAATAGGACTTCTGATTGGAAAATATACGAGTCGCTAAATAAGAAAGTGGAGAAGCTTACCTATAAGTATTATCTCTACCTAGAAAAGAAAATTATTGCTTCAGAAGACAATTATTTGCTTTTAATTCACCTCCACAGCATTCCGTTGAGGTAGAAACCGCGGCGAATCCGAAAAGGGATTGAGAAACGCCGCCTTTTATACTTTATCCTTATTGTTAAATCCAACAAGTTTGAAACCTTTGGCAGGAGAGTAAACCCAGAAGTTTCAACATAACACAATAAAACACAACGTTATGTATCTAATGATAAGATTCCTTTTGAAAAATTAAGGATTGTCTCCTCTTAACTTCCATAATTTGCATGTTACCTCAGAAGCGACCCTTGGTTAGAAATGTTTTTAGATCAAATTTTAAAAAAGAAGATAGATGAATAGATTCTAACAAAGATCGGAAAATGTTTGTTAAAAATGTTCATTAGATTGGTCTTTCTCTTGGTCTATTCTCCCTTTCTATTCTCTCTTGGTCAGAGGCGCGTGTAGCGCAGTCGGAGGAGGCGCGACTGTCGCGTGCACCCGATACCAGGTTCCTGGTTCGGATTTCCCGCCCAGGCCGACCAAGCCTTCCATCCCTCCGGGGTCGGTGAATTGGTACCAGACTTGTCTGGGAAGGATAAAGCGCTGACTTGTTCATCGGCTGGCCACCGCAAGTCATTGTATGGCCAAATACGCATTCATGTCGCCTCCACGACATCCCGTAGAAGTAGAATGCGCTGGCGCATCCCAGAAGGGATTGATTAACGCCGTCCTTTATCCTTTATCCTTATCCTTATTCTCCTTACTCTAGGCAAAAATGCGTTACCACTTTTGATGAGTTTCAGGTGAACGCTGTAAACGACAACAACCTTGACAAAGAGTTCCTCCGACAGCTTTCTCTTTCAGCCCAGAATTACGGTAACTTTAAGCACTTCTGCAAGCGTTTTGTTTAGAGAGGTTGGATGGAGACATGATCGCTCCAGCACTATTGTTCTGAGCTGCACCAAACATTTAAGCGGCTTGCAGGTAGGTATCTGGCAGAAAAGCAGTGTGCGCTCAGATATCGAATGGTTATCGTCTTCCGTCCCTGCAAGGCAGCAAATTATAATTATGGAAGTGGAACCAGGAAATTGTTCTGGATTCCGTAGCAACGGCAGAGAGCGTGGTCTTTGAAAAGATAATGATAATGAGGTGGCAGTTATTCAAATCTTGTAGCTAGTCTCTCATTTGAATGTTTGAATCAATCTGGGGGATCTGGGCTTTCAAGCGTTGATATAAAGTGGTCTACTCTACCACTTTATACCAACGCTGATGCGTCTGATGCGGAGCAGAAAGCCACGTCAAAGAATCTGGCGAGTGGTATTGCCAGAACAAACGGGAATCCCGCGGAAAGGTTTCAGGGATGGCGGAGACGGCGAGCTGTGGCGGCGGCTCATCGTCAGGACGATGGAAAAATACCCTTCTGCATCCCTTTTTGGACAGACGAAACAAGTGCGGCCGTCCGCACATGCCTACGCAAGGCAGGTCTAGAGGAGCTGGTGAGAGTAATAGAGGTTCCTCCCACCAACCTAAAGGGGCAACCAGTCCGGAATCGGCTGTACGACAGGACATGCACCACGCCATCCTGTGTTATCTGCCCGTTTGGAAGCGAAGGAGACTGCATGACATCGGGGGTGGTGTATCTCATTACCTGCAGTCAATGTGGAGAGGGGTATATAGGGGAGACGGGCAGACCCTTTGTACAAGGGTAAAGGAGCATTTGGACGGCCTAAAGAAGTCCAATGTGTCGACCCCTTTGGGGGAGCACAGGGTCCGAAGCCATGGTGGCGCAATGGTTGAGGTGGCTGTGACGATCTTGGCGCGCGAGCGCGACATCTCGGCACGCAGAACACTCGAAGCGTTTTGGATCGCTGCCCAAAATCCAAAAATCAACCGCAAGGAGGAGTGCATCGCGGTGACGCAAGAACTGGCGCCCTTCGTCGACCTCTGCGGGTTTGACCTACGTGGTCGTGCTCAAGGGGGTCCCCGGGTCAGGTGGTCCGTAGATATAAGCTCGCCCATCCACCTGAGTTAGCCCACCTCCAGCTAAAGGTGACTGGTGGATCATCTCGACCCCCACCGTAAAGGTTAGCGTTGCTGGTTTCTACTACATCGCTCCTTGTCTCCTTGTTTCCTTAGGAATTAGTTTCTGTAAGATGAAATGGTGTTTGGGCGAATAGTTTCCAAATGTTACTTCGACTCTTCCAGGCTCTGACGAAGGCGACATCGCCGAAACGTTAGCCAGAATAAAGGTCGATACCAATCTTGGTCAACAGCTGCAGTCAACTTCATATCATCAGTGCTAACAATGCCAAGATTTATGGAAAGTCGGACGTGGACAGGTCTACCCTACTTCGGGCTACTTCAGCAGTGTCAGTTCATGCTCACGTCGAGTGAGATTGTTCGTCCGACCACAAGAACAATCCGTCTACCAAGCCGTATGCGATAACAAATATCAATCAGCGCCTTCTTTTTGTTTATTTGATAGCTGCACACTAAAGGCAAGACGAACCGGTTGACAGTGAAGTTGCGACACCATTGCCCGAGGTTCTTTTCACTCCAGGTGGTCGGCTTCGGCTTGCTCAGTCGCTCCTCATCTCGTACCAGATCGGGCCAAATCACCATTGTAAACACCATCATTGGCATGGAGAGCAGCAACAGTAAGGGTAGTGACCGCGTCATTACTGAAACAGAGAGCTTGAAGAGGGGAGGTCACATCAGAACCTGAAGTGGTGAGCAAAAAATGCGATAAGCACGAAAGAACAACAGTGAAGCCAATGAAAGGGATAACAGAGATGCCTTTGAATCAACGATGTTCCTACATGAAACATTTTCTACAACTGTTAACATTCATGCCACAATAGTAAACACCAGAAAAGCTGGAGAGCGTCTATGAAATCGACCAGCAGAAAAACAACACTGGTTTTTGCTTTTCTGTGAAGTCTGCGCAATTGAAATTTTTTTAAGTGAAAAAATCTGGAGGTATTTTTGAAATAGTTTTTTGGAGAACTTTTCCTTCCTATAGTCCCTTTGGATAGTAAAACGATGGCCTTTTGTCAAAGACGTGCAGTTGAACTTATCGAAAAGAATTCACACTTAATTTATGAGCTTCGCGCGACACCAGTGAAGGTCAGCGTTGTGACGTTGGGTAATGGAAAGATCTCTCGATTCCAAATGCTAAACGATGCCTTCATATTTTGAAAAGAGTGTGACCTAGCAAGCAGCAGAGCTGCAGTGGGAGTACACGTTTTGCAGGAGAAATTGATGATCCACTAACGCAAGTGACATGTATATGTATACATTTGCATACAGTTTAGTGTACATTCAGTTGTTGCTCACATTCATTTTTGAAGATATTGTTCTGGATGCAACAAGTACTTCAGGTCTTCCCTTCGTTTTCAGCTCAAAAATCCTGGTGGCAAAATAACAGTGGAAAAGACTGGAAGTGAAGTTTAGATACACCCTAGTGTCAGATGTAAAGCACATAGAACTGGTAACATCACAGATCAACTAAAAAGTTGTAAGTTCATTGTACCTTCAATAATTTTCATTCAAAGTAGAAAAAACGCACCGACACCACCTTCTACTGAGGGAACTTCGTAGGGTTAACTTTTCTTTTCAGTTAATTCGAATGCAACTCGGTAAAGATCAAAGCAATCCAGAACAAGAAACCTCCTTAAAGCGGATAACTAAGCATCCAAAATGCGTGCCAAAATTACGTGAACAAAATATTGATTTCACTTGAACTAGCAACAGGTAAACCAGCTATTGAAGACTTCAATAGCTCGTCTGCTACCTTTAGGTCAACTGACAGTCTTCTCACAGAATGAACGGTTCTGGTACTTTTCTTGGAGTGCTTTTCAAACATATTACAGTAGGATATTCCGTTATCGACTGCCGCTAAATCCTGGCATGGTTTTGATAAAGCATGGATAACAGTCTTGGTTCCACAGCTCGAGCATTCCCGTTGATATATTACAGAAGGCTTGAATGACACAGAAATGACCGCTCTCCGCGGTTCACTTCGCCAGGCATATTAGCACTCGTTGCAATCGCATCAACCTAGTCCAGTTATGTACACGAACCTAGAGAGGCACACTGGAGAGCACTTCTTGCCAGGGCTAGGAGTTCATTTAATCGAGAAACAGGATTAACAACACCTGTGAAACAATCATATCTCGGCAAAAGTTTTTTCTATCCAAACGGCTCTATTTGGGGCTTGAGGAAGCTTTACGCAGCATGACCACATATCTTGGAATTTCTTTGTATTGGAAAATTCATTGTGACGGAACCAATGTCTCGTTTTTGATGCGATTGAATTCACAACCACCAACAGTTTCATAATCTCAGCCAGAATGAAGGTGGATATCTTGTAAAACGATTTCTGGTGTTGACGATACCATTCCATTTTGTATGCCGAACAAAGACGATTACATAGAAATGAGTCATACAGAAGCGAATTGTGTTATACAGTTAGCTACAAATATTTGGTCGGACTGAAAGTTTCCGCCATTTCTTACTCATGACTTCAAATTACATAGCATAACTTCGTGCGGTGTTAATCACGTTAGCACATTAAAAACTACTACACTTAGTACATTTCTGCTGGAAACAGCAGCTAGATTTCTCTAAGCTTGTAACAATCTTCTAATTGTGAAAAAATCGCCCAGAAAAACTAACGCGCTGTCAACATACACTTTTGTACATTCTCTTGTACACGTTTAGATTTCTTTTCTGAAAGCGTTTTCAAAAATTTGAAGAAAAAAATAAAGCTGTGGAAGCAACATGCCAGTAGATTAAGTGACATAAGGCAATTATTTACTTTTAAAACCTGCTTCAATTTTTGTAGATATTATTTAGCAGCGTGTTATATTGGAGTTCCCGACCGGATGGCTTGCCAGAGCAGGGAAAATTTTCAACGGATTTTCAAACGTTGTCTTTAGATTCTGATCAACATATTCAGCTCTAGCTTATTAGTCTGTTTTCTAGAACTCATTTGGAAGTACCAGCAATAGCTCACCACATCCCAAATATGTTTTCGTGGCGAGAGAAATCTAGAATCTCAACAATGCATCTAAAAGACGGCTCTCCTCTAAATTTTTCTCGAATCGTTTCAGGTCGTTGACCAAGCTGGCCTTACGAAACCACCTATCAAGTAAAGTGCAGAGGCACCAGCTGACTTCTATGCGACCGGAATGTCAGCGATGTTGAAGTCGAAAGTGTAGCTGGGCCTCTAGAACGAAGGAAGCGAAGCTTCGACGTAGGAGAAACGCTGAAGGATATGTGGTTAGCTAGGGCATATGTTATACTTCCGTGGGCCGTCGGCGACAGTGCTGAGCGGGAGGTATTTGGGCGAAATATTTAGTCATCCATCACTTAAGAATCACCGTGAATGCATTATCGTCCCGTTGGTCAAAACTAGCGACACAGTCAAGAAAGAACAGTGAGGGATTAGCCGCTTACAGGGCTCAACTCCCTATGTCTAGACAGTGACCGAAATTGAAGGCCGAAAATTTGAGTCTAAGCAGTACCCTTGGTGCCATCAAGAAGGAATGTTTGAGTGTTGAAGAGACCACGGCCAGAATCCACGGAATAGCCAAGCAAAAAGTGTCACAGCTGGCCGGGTGGAAGCCACTGCGGGCAACGGACGTCGCGAACATGGCGTTCGTTTGTCATCTGAGTGTTGCCCCTGAAACAAGGGTGGATTCGCCCTGTCGAAGGCAAACCGGTCAGCAAACCGATGACCTTCATCACCGTTTTTTCACTTTAAACACCTCCACTCAAGAAACCAGAACCTAGCGCTGCTGTTCGCCGAGCAGAACATCACCCTGTGCCCAGGACAACGGCAAGTAGTGGCCAATAAACTGTGCCGCTGCAGAACGAACCGTAACCGGTCGACTACAACGGCGTTCATCAATGACCTGCGCCATGGATGGAACTGTTTCTACTGACCGCACCAAGAATGTTACTACACAGAAAGTGACTCTTTGGCGCTTAAGGCGCAAGCGGCTTCCACGTTTTAGAGGGAGGGTGATGCTCATCAATTTCTGTTTGATAAGATCCACATATTCCGCTTCTGTGAGATATCGTGGAGAAAACTTGAAAGGGTATTCTACCTATACAACAGCCTCTGAATGTCGGCTGCTGGACAAGCCAGCGTTTCCAGAGAAGTCTGGTACCAATTCAACAGACCTCGAAAGGATTAGATGATCTGGCTGGGAACCGAGTCAAGGCTCTCGATTCTGCCCAGTTCAACCAACCTTCCATCTCTCCGACATCAGCGATTTGGAACTTAAATTGTCCAGGAAGAATGAAATAAGAACTTCCGTCATAATAAGTACCATCGCAATGTATTATGAGTGCCAAATCCGCATCCACCCTTCACGATATTATTCAGCAACGGAATCCGTGGCGTATATCAAACAGATATTGACTGGCCTTTTTTCCGATTCACACTGTTTTGTTATAGAGAATTTTTTCCGATTCACACTGTTTTGTTATAGAGAACAAGTTCAACTGCCCCAAGGACCTTCATAATGCCCAGGATGAGGAGAGAAGCTAAGCTAATTCCCAAGGAATGGTTTCCCAGAAGTTCTCACATTTGCTATTCACTTTATCACTACTCTATGCAGAGAAGGCTTCGAATTTGAGGAGTACCTGGAAGCAGTATTATGAGACATCAATATTGGACCGTTTTGCGGGATAACATAATGTGGTGAGTTCGATATCAGATTTCAATAAAACAGTTCGAAAGTAAAACGCTGCGAGACATACGCAGAATTCCAAAGTCAAACTAAGCCAGGGTAATGCATGATCGTTCTGAGGGTATGGAAAACGAAGCGAACTGAGACTCTCACTGGCTTCAGAGAAGCAATTTAAAGGGTGTTGTGACAAGTTCACTGAAAGAAAGACGCTTTGCGACGATCTAATCCTTCGCAAAGCCTCGCTTCGATATCAGCGGTCAACACTCGTAAAAAAATCAGGGGTTCCAGATTTAAAAAAATCGAAAATATGAGCTTATAACCTCAGTACCAGCAACATAAGGCTTTAAGAAACTTACCTAAATCAGAATTAGTTCAGAAGCAAAGCCTCCACATGGGACTGCTCTCGAGAGATCGATTGGCGTTACTCTTTTTTGCCACTGGCACACCCCACTGGGTATCACCCCAGATGCGAACCGAACAGGGGTCGCCGGCGATCCGGACGCCGAGCCCAAAGCTCTGGTCAGCCCGAGGTCCTCCACCTTCCGAATTCCAGTTGGTGCAAAAGAGGTGAAATTCAGTAGGCTCGAATCTGCGTCCACGTAGAACGTCGAAAAGCAGTTAGAGCGGCTAAGTTCGCCAACGAAACCATTAATCCTAGCCAGAAACAACCGGAGCAACAAATCGACAAAACGAAGAAGAGCGCAAAGTTGAGACAAGGTGGGGATCACAGGTGACCACTTCGGAGGGTACTAGTCTCACCTGTTGCCAGTTTTCGAGTTCTGACCAACGACGCCATTCAATGACAGCACCATGAGCTCCCTCGCTGCTGTAGTAGACACCTTAGACCCCATTTAACACGAACAAAACTCAGCTCGTGGACTTGGCCATCTCCCTGTATATTCTACTCAATTTGCTTACAATATTTATTGTAGACGGAGGCTTATTTGAAACGCAAACATTAGGGCCAGAGCATTGGTTCTGCTGCCTATCATTTGTTACCCTGCCATTTATGCCGAGCGAACGGTATGGAGCCAGTATCAATCGCCTGCCTTTCTTTGGTGTTTGGCGAATGATTCTGGAATGTTCTTTCTACCTCTATCAAGCAAATATACAACAGAGGTCACCGGAGCGAGACAAAAACCCTTCGTAGCAGTGGAAAGCAGACGATTCGAAAGTAACCATACCGGATGGATTTTTCGCTGTTGGAGATATTTCGTGAAACTGAATAGGTGCGTTCCTAAGCTGACCCCATATACATAAATGATCATTTGCACGGTAGTGGATGTTGGGCCAGTAACGATGGTGTGACAGACTCCTTGTATTTGGATTAAGAAGACAACGAGATCAAAATTAACAAATTAGGCGGTGTTTAATATTGTAGCCATCGCATCACATGCTGGACTTATGGTTAGATCTGCTCAGAGAAATAAAGAATTCGGGAGTTCGCTGAACACGCTTGGTGGAATTACCAAAAGAACACCAATGCCTGTTGTGGAGAGATCGTAAATCAATTAAACGCCCTCCTGGAGAAAATCTTCCACAATCAGGTCACGGTTACCAAACTGAGCATTAACAGGAGCTTCCGGATACAGCTTGAAGAAAATCGAATAACGAATTAAACAGTCGCGAAGTGTCTTTTTTTTTTTCAAAAAATTTGACTGATATTGCAGCTGGCAGCTAAGATCTAATTCTTTATCAAACAGTACATTCTCAACAATATAGAAAACTGCCTCTTTCTAGAACGCGAAAATGTTAGAGAAAGGTGATCCTTAAGATGAACCTATGAACGCTTGAAGAGAAGCCAGACAAGAAGAAATAGGGCCTCAACGTTGCTACGGCATGGATTTCACCAACAAATTGCATCGTGAATTCTCATATTGATTTTGTCTTTATGCTCCATCGTCCCCTATAGAAACCTGAAAAAAAAGAAAGCAGTGTTGGAGAGCTGAGATGAAGAGGTTGTTTGAAATGGCCGTTGAAATTCTGCCACTAATAAATCAGTATGCTTTTCCGGCTGCCGATGAGGATCCCGTTTCTGAAATGTCTCCGTGAAAAGAATGATGCTGAACTTTAACCATTTGAACAAAAATCCTTACTAAATGAGTCCCTCTGCAATTGTTCGTTTCAATTTTTTTTGAATTCAAGAGCTTCCCACGTTACTGTCAGATACACATTTGAACTGGCTACTTGTGTGAAGTTCGCACAGTTTTAGGGTCTGAAGCTGAGAAGGCTTTTTGACTGAAGTTAGGTCAGTTTCATGAGTAGTAGCAAAAATGAGATTGTTTCTTGCTGCATGCGTGGACTTGATTCAAAACTGCTGATCCCTGCAAAGCGAAACGGATTCGAAAACCCCCGCAATGCTAACTTGAATTACAGCAGAGTAGACACTGGCCGATCAAGTTTCATATATTTGGCAGCAGTTTCAGGTTGCGCCAAAATTAGTTCGCTCGTGCACAACAACATCAGCTGCTTCGGGACATTACAGTGCCTTCCTGGCCAAGGACTGGTAAGGAAAAAATTGGAAGAAGCCTAGGAGCAAGCAAATCTCAAATAGTTGAACGTGAGAAGACAGAAAAACACTGGAGGAAGAGAGGAAATAGCGAAGAACACGTTCCGCAGCGCAAATAAGTCGATGTAGAGGGAGACACAAAAATGGGGTACCCACCACACTCAAAAAACATCCAGTATAATTGGTTTGTCCATTATGAGCTGCCCAGACGATGGAAGAAGCGGGACAGATGAAGTGACGCAATGTAGTGAACTTCGGTGACGTAACGAACGAGCGAAAGAAGCGCATTTGACAGAAACACCACCTCTACGACTGAAATGGCGCACAATAAAACTCAAACGACCGTCGGTCGCCGCATAGACATGCACCTGGCGGTCGCGCACCTGTCGTCAAACGACCTCTCCTAGGGGGTACAGTGTAGCTAAAGAAGAGAAGAAATATGAACAAGGAAGTCAGACGAGCAGGTTAGCAGGTCTCGTCGTTTAGGAAAGCACATGTCCTTGCAAGGCACAATGGCGACACTTCGGCGATTAAAGCCTTCCTTTTCAAGACTTCTATTCGCGCTCTTCTTCTGTCACAACAGGTGGCCAATGAAAAATCCAAATTACCAGATCGAGAAGTAATGTACGATACTCATTCCTCACCTATCAAGCAGGAGTTGAATTTTAGAAGCTCTCAAAGAAGAATAACCTACCAGACCCTCTGAGACAATTCAAAAACTAGCTGGCAGGTGACTCCAGAAAAGATTGAAAGCACTGCACTTGTTTTCGAGGTTCTGCAGGGTTGTTGTAACCTAGGAGTCTCTTGTTTATGCTACCGTCGATGGTATTGGAATTGCGGTCGATCTGATTTTGTTTGACAATTGATCGCTTTGGCGCCCATGCACAGAATAAATAAATAAACAACGAGATCAAAATACGTCGGAGGAGATAGTGTCCTCAAGCTTCTATTTCTTTTTCTCATTCAGATTTTTTTAGGTAAATTTCGTTAGTACGCTGCCTTTGCTCTTATTGGCCTTTTGTTTTCTTGTCATTTGTTTTCAGACATATTTTATACAGCATGGTAAGCAACTAAACAAAAAATGAGCAAAATCTCAAAACGGTATTAAGCTTTGAGCAGATGTTTAAACAAGAGAATTAGAGAGAGCCTGCAACACTTAATTAAGCTGTCCGTCAACTGATCTTCTTTGTTAAGAAAACAGAGCGGAGGAGCCTAAGGGTGAGAAAGTGAGGAAAAGTTCAAGAATCATGCATCGTTATGGCACCCATATTCAAGTCAGGAAAAAATCTTCAACATCGCTTATATGGACTAACATAGGCACTATGATTAGAGACAAAATAACAACAACAAAGCATTACATTAAGTAAGAATTTTATACAAGCAGATCATGAGTACAATTATGTCGGGACCGGGCGCTCATTCTCTAAGTTATCGAATTCCAAAAAAAACTGTTTTTTCTGTTTGTCAATCAGTAACGAGGGTGATGCAACAATAATATGCAATGAAGCTATCACAATATCGGAATTGGATTAACACTGAAGGAAGAATGAGGTTTGTCTTCGTCTGAAAAGTGGACTGAACCCGTTCCTGATGTTTTTGAAAGCTGACAGTTACGCGCATCAAGGCCGGCATCAAAAGGATGATTTGTTTAAAAAAGCTGCGACGCTGAACAAGAATACCAACAAGTGACGCAACCGGTCAGCGCACGGCATGTGGGAAATCCACTTCCGCAACTTTTTCTCCTCATTAGTGTCTCTGGGAGAAGCTTCAGACCCCATCATTGTTGCCGCGTTACTAACGCTCATTACTTTGAGGGCTATGTAATCTAGACTGGATCGGTTGGTTTCAGATTCAGAAATTCAGCTTTCTATACGCGACGAACGGGTGTGCAGTGTACGACCTCCCCTTTTACCTGCTCTCCGAAGCCAGGAGCCGGGCAAATGGAGCCGTTCAACTCCCGTGGTCGGTAAACTAGCACCGAGATAGTCTGGGAAGGACGGCGCAGTGACTTGCTCATCGGCTAGCCACCACACGTCAATTTGTAGACCAAATAGGCATTCAAATCGCCTCTTCGAGATCTCAAAGAGTCCCAATGTTCCATGCATTCTTTATTTATTTATTTATTGGAGACGTGATAATTTCACGTAAGCCTTACATTAAAAGACCAACAAAATACAATACAACCTTGAAAACGCACAATTTAAAGAAAAAGGTAAAAAGTGTGAGCAATCAAATTAAAGCAAGCTAAAATCAAATGCAAAACGACAATAATGTAATCGCTCCTGCAGAAAGTAACAACTAAATGAGGAATTTCATGGAAAGAATGATTGATCTCCTTTGAGTCGACGGTCAAGAAAGCTTTTGAAACCTTTGAGCGACATTTGTAGAGCGTTCTCTTTTAGAAGGGGGAGGAAGAGTCGAATAGTTCTGTTAGAAAAGAAGCTGGTCCTAGCCTTACTTTTTGCATTCTTCCTCCTATGAATGGATCATTGGGACTCCTATGAAACAAGCAACAAAAGCAAGGCGTACACCTTTTTTGAAGTCTAGCTTACGAGGAAGGCAAAAAGGAAGGCGACTCTGACCTTCGTTAAATAATGTTTTATTTGAAAAAATATCGTAGCGTAACTAGAGACGATCGGTCGGGTGTAGTGTAGTTGGAGGAGGAGCCGGCTGTCGCGTGCATGCATCTGATACAAGGTTCCTCGTTTAGATTTCCGCCCGTGCCAACCTAGCCTTCCTTCCCTTCGGGGTTAGTGAATTTGTACCAGCTTTGTCTAGGAAGGAGGAGCACTGATGTGTTCATCAGCTGGCCACCGCAAGTATGGCCAAATACGCATTGAAATCGCCTCTACGACATCCCGTAGAAGAGAATGAGTGGCGCATCAGAAAAGGGATTGAGTAACGCCGCCCATATCATTTGCCATTATCCTAACTATTAATTTCAATTTATTACATGTGGAACCACATGTGGGATTACAAGAACCAAATAAAGCCAAAGAAAACATAAAACGCAACAGAACTGGCTACAATAGATCACACTGCATTGTACGATCTACAATAAGAGTTTAAGAAGAACAAAACACAACGGCAAGGAGAATGACAGGAAGTTTTATGGAAACGACTAAATGTCATCACTTCAGGTGCACAGATAAAACGTTTTTGAACCTTGCCAACCCGTCAGGGACCTCTATCTTTTTACTCAGTTTGGAAAACTATTATACAAAATCATGTTTCTTACGCAATTTTTAGGTAAGGTGTCAAGCGAGTTCCTATTACAGATTCGTCTCCAGTTCTTCACCTCTTCAAGAATGAGAAGTTCAGCGAACACTCGCGGTGAGTGAAGTCACCCAGAGAGAACTCGCGAGAGTGAAGGTGGTTCGCGCTCCATCGACATACTTTCACAGGTGGAATCCGACGAACGGTGATTAAGTGTCAGCGACAGCGCTTCGTCTGAGTTACGAGAAGGGAACTACATACGACCTGGAAATTCTATAGCGTGTGGCGCCAACGTCTTGAAGACTGTGAAGCACTGCTCTCTGCACGCAGTAGAACTGCAAAATGAAGGAGCGCAAAGGCAATTCATCACAGCGGCTGCAGGAAGGCAACACCGAAAAGTGGTCCCCTTCTAAAGTAGAGACTTTGAAAAAGTGCTTTTAGCGCTCGGAAGAGGACCAGTTTTCGCGATAATTGACTGCTGTTTTTCGGTGACGATCGAGAAAACAGGAGCAGGCCAGCCGAAGCAGGAGAAGGTGTGGACGAGTTGACGAACAACAACACTGTACGAATCCCATCATTCATCACGTTCTGAGTGGCAAAATCCAATAGGTAGAGAAGGACAGGGCTTCACTTCTTGTAAACAAGCCACAACCAATTCACCCAGTCATCCGCGAGCGGCCAGTATTTTGGTTTGATATATGTATTACATACATATATGTATGTACCCCTCCACCGTTTAAGGATTCTTCAACAAAAGCGGTATAAAATGGGCAGAAATTAAAGTGTAGCACCCAAGTTAATGGGAAAATTAGAAGAGCAGCTCAGGTACATAGCATGTTAGACGGCAACTAGAACTGGCATATTAGAAAATCTGAAAAGCAATAGGCGACTCCGTTTAGCCCTCCGCAAATTAATACACCAGAAGGAGAGCCCTTAATCACATATCACCATCCACCACACCACTGCGGTAAAATTTCAGCAGGAGCACTGAAAGTAGGCAAGATCTGACGGATTATCACAGAAGCTTCATCTTTTGCCACGGCACTTTGCTGCTGGTACAGCTAGACGGGCCTTCCAAATCTAATGACTTGTTTGTTGGTAACTCTTTCTTAAGAGGTCCGAAATGTGAAAATAATTCCACGAAAAGAATCCGACTCGTTGTAAATAAGTGGATTTCGACATCTAAAGGATGAACCATGCTCAGTTTGATTCCTTACATTGACCAACATTCTCGGTAAACCACCCACTACACCAATAGCTAGGGAGAGAAGCCACGTTGAAGATTGATGCTACCTAATTATACATGACACCACATTTTGTCCGGACTGAATGGGCAAAGTGTCAAGAAACGCTCAACACAGAACCGCGGCGTGGATAGCTATGTTCGAAACGTAGCACAACTGTCAGTACACTCAAATGTTCCATTTGGAAGAAATGGGAGCGAAATCAACCTTTTTCCCTTTCCCATCTTAAAATTCGCACCACCGCTCTGGAAAAGCAAATGAAAAACAAAGAGCCGCAATCGTGAAGCGGTCATGGCGTGGTTAAGAGGTTTCTGTGTTTTTCAGGTTCTCGTTCGCGAAGTCTCAACGGCGTGGAAGGTCAACGTTGTTTCGAGAAAAAGTGGGAACGGTTTTCAATGCGACCTTCGACTCGTGGTGGCAATCGCCCTCCTGAGTCCAACCTTCGTATTCCTACCCTGCAGTTTGACAGAAGGCGTCTGCAATAAATACTCCCAGCCGTTCTTTTAGTTTCAGACCACATCACACGAGGTGATGCGGTCAGTGTCAGTGACTGCAGTAGTTCGGTAAGACACTAGTGTAACTTTGAACTTCACGCAGCGACGAATGATTGACCGGCACCGGGTATCATTCATTCATTACGCTTAGTACGGCGCACCGTTCGAAAAATGTTTGCAACTGATGCAATGGCGCTTGGAGTTGGTTCCACTTTAGCAGCGGTTTTCAAAGTAGCCAAGCTACACTGTTTGCAAAGGAGTTAGAAACTCATTATTAACAGACAGCATAAGGAATCGCTCTTCTGCAAAACCATGACCTTACAACTGCGCATTTCTGATTGGGCGGTGTCACCCAGAACGTGTGCACCGTCACGTGAGGCAGTTGACGGAATGTTTGCACATGTTCTTCCTACTAGTCAAACCATAACAGGCTGGAACCAGAGCCACTACGCTATCTCCAGAGGCCGGATTCATCAACAATGGAACCCGCAGGTATGCAAGGTATAGGAGATAAGGATAAGATAATGGGCAGATATGAATGCTTATGGGTATCGCATTTTTGATGATCAAATCGTTTAATTCTGTTCATAGTGTAGAGCTAGTTTTATTAGTAGTTAAGACTTTTTACTAGTTAATTAGAGTTCCAACCTCTTATACACACGGGTTTATTGTTGCTGAATGAGGACTCAGAAGGGTAGTCTTCATACTGAAAATAAGAATTTAACGAAAAACGAAAGTTCAGGAAAGGCACAAAGTTTCACTGAAGGTGTGACTATTTTTTCTCGAAGCAGAAAAGACTGGAAGACATAAAAATGTCCGTACAACTCCGCCGTTCATATTTGAAGAGAAATTCTCCAGCTACATGTGAAAGCATCTTTGTCACTTCATTATGCAAGGAAGCTATGAGAGAGTACGTATTAGGTTGTCCCATAAGTCTTCGCCGTTTTTTCAACGATTCACTGCAGATTACGCTGGCGGTTTGCTGCATAGCGCTGCATAGCTTTCGAAAGAGAATGATTTGCTCTATCAGAGCATGCATTGCATTTCTTTTTTCATCATGAAATTTGTCAATTTTTAGGTCGTTGAAGTGAAAAGTGAAAAAGTGAAAAAGTAGCCATTTGCGCACTTGTTTTCTCCGCTTACGTTTGTAATTTTTTGCGCAGTTTTTTACAGCATTTGGAAGACAATGTTCTGTAATACAAGAATATGTGTTGGTCCTATTTTCTCACTTGCCCTTTATTGATTTTTAGGCCATCAAATTGGGAGGTCCGAAGGAGGATGGTTATTTTTGCCGACAGCTCCCGCTCTGTGGTTGGACCTTTTGGGTTGGTGTTGTGTCATTCGAAAGAGAATGTCTTGCTCTATAAGAGTATGTGTCGCGTTTATTGATTTCTATTGAAAATCAATAAAATGCCAAAAAGAGAAAATCGTCTTCACGAGCAACTCCTTCTCCTTCTTCAGTTGTTGATATTCGACAGAAATCATCGTGAGCCAATAAACGCGACACGAATTCTTGCTGAGCAAGGCATCCTCTTCCAAACGACATATGACACCAAGCAAAAAAGTCCAACCACAGAACCGGAGTTTTGGTAAAAATTCGGGCGGAAAAGTCGGAATTCCCATTTTGGTGACCTAAAAATCAATAAAGAACAAATGAGCAAATAGCACTAACACATATTCTTGTAGTACAGAACATTGCCTTCCAAGTGCTACAAAAACTGCGCAAAAAATTACAAACCTAAGCGGAGAGAACAAGTGCGCAAATGGCTACTCTTTCACTTTTTCACTCTTCACTTCAACGACTTAAAAATTGACAAAATTCATGATGAAAAAAGAAATACAATACATGTTCTGATAGAGCAAATCATTCTCTTTCGAAAGCTATGCAGCGCTATGCAGCAAACCGCCAGAGTAATCTGCAGTGAATCGTTGAAAAAACGGCGAAGACTTATGGGACAACCTACATAGGCCACAAGACCTCACGCTGCTTAATACCAGCATCGACCGACCACTTACGAAATCACCTATGCTTTCTGTAGTTGAACGACTGATTGGAAGCGCTGTTAACTGAATTCAAACAACCATTAATGTACGATGATGGCTGAAATAAATGTGCAGGTATCTCTACCCCCAGAAATGTATGGTTGCAGCACTTAGTGTGCGGAAAATTGGATTTGAACAACTTGCATTTGGTGCATTGATTTTATAACTTATTATTTGTATTCTTAAATACCTTAGTAACATAAAACCATTTGGAGGACCGGTAGCCTTCCTCACTTAGGTTACAATTATTTCGGCCTCCACATTTTATAAAAAGGCTTGGAGAGAGAATCTTGCTATGACAGGAGAAGCTATGTCAAAGAGGATCTCTACCGTATTGCGACGTTTTTAGCGAAGGTGTGTTTCTTTCTGGACCACTTTTTACGGGCGCTCAGGACTGGCAGAAATTGATCTGGCTCTATGGAAACGCTGAACTTTATGCTTGTTCTTCAACAATGGAGTGACGCACTACAAAAAATGTGTAATCCGAAAGGCCTAACCTGTTTGAGTCTTTTATGCCACAGAACATCTTTGAGATAATCTTCCAGATAGCATTAGGAGAAAACCATGATGTGGAGGGTGAAGGTAGAAAATGGCTGCATGATCAGAATTCGAAAGAAGAAGGGGCCTCCAACGGGGCGGTTGCTATGCCAAATTATACAGTTGAGCTTGCGTCGAAATGACGAGGCAACAGTGGCTATAGTCTTACATTGTTGAGCTTGAGGATCAAGCTGTTGCACTCGTTTGATTGAAATTCTCGTGCACTTTCAGCACGGTCTCTGCAAACAACATTTCTCTACCAAACCCTATCCAACCTCTCCTCTAAACGCCTAAAACTTTGTTTAAATACACATGATGAACTCTAAGCCTATGTGTTTCCGTGCTTTACTGCAGGCAGATAGAACTCAATATCCAGAATGTTGTATCCCGTACAGCACACACTCTGACCCCAAATAACTAATCGGAGGTAAGTGGCTGTAAACACTGCCGGCTAAGCGTAGGCCGAGATATGAAACCAGGAAGAAATGTTCACAAAGACGGCATCTCGCTGAGACATCTCGTTCTCTCTCGCCGCCCGTGACTGTCTGATTTTTATGGTTTAGCCGTAGGTGCACAATTGAAACTTAAGAGGCGAGTTGGATCACGAAGTGACAGCGCCACTGCCTCAGTAATCTTATCAGCTAACCCTTCTTCAGAGCTCGGCCGACGACAGAATGGAAGAGGCGAGCGTGGGCTACGGCAATATATTTAAGGTTGAGTCTTGTAAGCGATCGACGATATACATAAAAGGCAACGCTGCCAGTTCGCAGTTGTTGACAAAGCATGAACCGGCAATCTCAAATGATAATCTGTGCCGCGATTTCTAGCCTGCACCAGAAGCAGAAGGATACTACCGTGACGTCTACAGTAGCGCCTGCACGGAATGGTGCAGTAGATGATTCTACCACTGACTCCGAATTAGCGCATACCCTGTCGATTCTCGGAGGTGAGCAGCAGGTGAACTTCTGTGATAAGATTTATCTAATCGATATCACGAGAGGGGTGAAACCGCGATCAGTCGCAGCAAACTGAAAGAGAAAACGGATAGACGCGGCTAGGAAAGCAGGATCAAATCGGAGTGCCTCGAGAGACGTCACCGGGATGGGGAAGCAGATCTCGGTGGACGTGGACGGGATCGACGGCGGCCGGCGATGGACGTAGGCCATCAGCTCCGAGTTGAATACCTACGTCGCCGCATGAAGGAAGAGCGGATGAATGGAAACCGCAACGTTGCCAAGCAGCCCCGGCGGCCTATTCGGACATCGCTGTTGAACCCGTGAGAATTGGATCACTAAGGTGCGCAGCCAAATTGGAAATCAGCGCGAATCTGCATAGAAGGCGATCTCGTCGAGGCGAGGCGCTCTCGCCCTCCGATCTCCTCTTCGAGACTCTGTCAGGGGGATCACTGCTCCTCGTTTGCTTTCGGAGCGCACCAACATCACCCGTTATGCTTACGCCTTCAGACGCCATACTTTACTGACTTTAAGGCCAGCCAGACCCCAGCTAAAACCAGATTCTACCCGTTATGCCTGCAGTTCATCTACTCTATCTCTTATGGAGATAGCGTTGGATGTTGTTGAGCGTCTAAAAGTAAGGAGAGAGAGATAAAGTTTGATCGTGACCAGATCTTTATGCTCTCCGGGGATCGAATTCGAATCCTCGTTTGCAGACAACGCCTGTTCTGCTTTGCCCCGTGGGAGCTGATTATACCGCAGGTTTCGAGAGGTTTCGAGATTTTCATTGAAATCTGCTGGTCACAGCCGCTTTAGACTGAACAAGAATGAAACCCAAAAGGCATAGAATCCTAAATCATTGCATTGCTTTCTGAATTAAATTAATTTTTTGTTTTTTAGGCGGGCGGAGTTATAGAAATCGCCAGCCGTCGCATGCACCCGGAGTCGAATTGCTTGGTTCAGCTGTATGGCCAACCAAGCCTTGCATCCCTTCCATGTCGTCGGAATTCTACCAGATGTGTCTGGGATAAGACATTTACTTGTCTATCGGTTGGCCTCCACAATTCATTGTGCAAGCCACGTATTTAAATTGTCTCCACTCGCACAGAAATTCAATGTGCGGCGCATCCCGGATTGGTTATCATCGTTCTTTATTTTAATTCTTATCGTATTTCTTTACTAGCACTGCTTTCTTTACCTTTTAAATAAACACTATTAGCGGTTAAACGCCAAAAAATTAGTGAATGTTTCCCTTAGGCCTGTGTTATTCTCCCGCGGGAGCGTCCGCGGAAAGTCAGCGGACGAAGGGTGCACCGCGTGTGGCGGGCGTGGCGGGGCGCGGCGATTGACCAGGTGAGGGATCTCGGCGCGATTCCCGCCCGTCCGCGGATGCTCCCGCGGAAGTATAACTCAGGCCTTTGATGGGTTACAGTGGAGCAAACATACAACTGCAAATCTCTCGCTAAGTCTGGTTGGTAATGTGGAGCGAACTCAGCACAATTTTAGTGCAGAAGCTCGAAAGCAATAGCAACATGACATACCAGTACTTTCCCTTATAATTCGTTCTGCTCTTTTTCAATGAAAACGTATTAGACGAAGTGGGCAGGGGACCCGATTTTGGGAAGTACGACGAATCGATCGTAGGTTCAGATCCCGCCAACACATTCAAGTTTTCATACATTCGGAGAGGACGGAATGACAGCAGACGTGCATGGAAGGGCGGAACGCTGATCTATCTACCGGATAGTCACCGTCGGCCATAAATGCGTTCAAGCTGCATCTACGGTCTCACGAGGAGGTGGCATGCGTGGCGCATCAACGGCTAAGGTGAAATGCGTGGTCCATTGTCCCATTCCTCCTCAAACTATGCTATAGTAAAAAGGCATAAAAATGACTTCTACAGGTATTGTATGCTGTGCAGGATGATTTCAAGTTCCGGTCATTTCGCCTTCCTTTCTTGAGGTTCATCATCGACGAATTTCCGTTCCGATGTGATTATATCTGGTACTAATCGTAAGAGCGAGGAATGCGGTACATCTTTATGTGACTAGGCGAGAATTTGTTTCTCGGTGGGAAAAAGTGGGAGACTCCAATTATTGCTAGAATAATGGATGCATGTGAAGGAAAGACCTAGTCCTTATTGCGTCTTAGACGATCTGTCCAATTATTCAAAAGAGTTTTTAGTGTAAAACAGCGCAAAATCGTGCTCGGTGGAAATCCACTCCTTGATGTCCGTCCTGTTTCTCCGAGAAAAACTGTGATAATTCTACTAGTGCTTGTAATTGATCGCTTTTGAAGAAGACATCTAAACCAGTCTTTCAGTTTCATCTAATGCATTGCCTGCCAACGTGCTTTCAGCTCACCGATGAAGCTACCTACCCAGTTTCGATAAATTAGTGCAAAACTGGTTCCGAAAATGAGGGAAGAGAGGTTTCTTTACCAACTCCCGTTCACTTTCCCAGTTTCAACGTTGTCGGACGTATACATGCTCTCTATTCGTGGCTAACACCCAAGGATTTCTGCACATACAAAGTTTTCTTTTACTCACGCACAGTGCAAAAGACGAGTGGAATGAGTGAACTCTGAAGGCTCGCTATGACTTTACAATCAATGTTAGCCATTTTGGCCAGAATCAAGAAATAATTAACGAAAATATTAAGAACATGAGCAGAGGAGAGACCAGAGGACTAGTTCGGTATTTGTTATTTGTTAAAAATCTTATTAACACCGTTAGAAGCCCCGTCTCGCTTTCTATTCAGCGATCTAAACATCATCTAAAACGATTGCACAGTGATCTAGTTATGAAGCTTTTGCTTTCTCGGCTCTGTTAATTGATTTATGACCCCCTCCAAGATCCCCACTGGCATGTCCTTAAGGCTTTTCGTTGATGAGGTTCATCGAAACTCAGAAATCCTCTACTGTTTCAACAGATCTGTATTTGTTACACAACAAGTGTCATTGTGGTACTAAACAGTGCCAAGTTTGAATAACATAGGCCCGATTTCAGATAAGCGCAAACACGCGGAAACCTAAGATTCAGTTAAGAATTACCCAACTAGTAGCCTGCTACAGAAGGCAGTGTTTTACTATTCCATTGTGGGGACGATGGTCTTTATAAAACATGTAAAATGGCTTTGAAAAATGGACAGAAATTAATAGAATTTCTTTTTTCCAACAAGGGATTGGTCCAATCTCAATGTGCGACGTGGGATTTCTCCTATCTTTAAACTTCGGTTGCTCCTGTACAGGATGAGTACGAAAGCCGTGTTTTTTAGTCTACAGCAGACCTCAAGCACAGTCGAATCCAAAAAGAACGAAAAGTTTTCGCCGTTCAACGTAGAATTCTATGCGGCCAAAATTTGATGAAAACAACAGAAAATTTTGCTTCAGTCGCTTACCTCTTTATTAATCCGTCGCAAAGCGTCTTTTTTTGCAAAGAATTTGAGCGGTATTGTATGTGCTCATAAGAAGAGTGTGAAGGCAAAAAACATCTTTAGATTGTTTTGCCTTCACACTCATCTTAGAAAGTCGGACATGGCATCTTTAGATTATTGGTGAACTCCTGTCCCCAGAGATATATGCATATATGCATAAGTATGACAGATATATGTGAGGAATAGCGAGCACCAGAGAAAATTCAGAAGTGATCAACAACAAAATTGTGTAACCTGATGTTGCATTGTCTTTTGCCGCCATCAAAACTCGCGCCGGGCGGGACACGGACCCGCACTCTCTACCTTCCAGGCCGAATGTTAGCCCATTATGCTATCAGTGCTGTTGAATAACGCGCCGATCCGCCGTATCCTCGCTGAAGTGGTCTCTCAGCGCTCTCCCACGATATCGGAATGTTGAGTGTGGTCAAAGATCGTTGTTGCCTTGCTATCCTGTCCAAAGCAGAGGGTGGAGGCATAGGTTCCGCATGGCGCGAGACTTCTGATCACAACGAAACATTATGTGACAGCATATAACCTCTGTGCCAGTTGCTGAGGCTTACGTGTAGGATATTGTTTTGAATAATCCGAGCTCTAATCCACACCTTCTATCGTTTCTGGTAAGGAAACCCTTTTGCGACAGCATCTGACTGCCAGGAGTCATGCTGTGTTCGACATATTGCTGACTATGAACACTTTGTGGGCCGCGCACGCATGAAGAACGTCTACATCCATCTAATTCATTGTCACACAGGTGCCGGTCGCGACTGCGAACGAGACAGTAGAAGGGTAGGTCTGATCGCCGACGCGGTCAGCATCTTGATCGTCTTCATCTCCCGTGTGGACCGGAACTGAGCCCGGGTCGCGTTATAACGGGAGTCATTTTGAACGCAGAGTTCCTCCCAAAACCGCGCCATACTGGGAGTAGCGTTGTATCCGACGCGTCTTAAGCGGAGTTGGTTTATATTGGCGTAAAGGCACATGAGCTGGCTGTTATATCGAGAGTTGCATCTTATCCGGAAGCGTTATAACGGGAGGCGACGGTATTTACTTATTTATATATAATTTATTGTTATCATTCTATTTATATAATTTATTTATATATTTATATATAAATATATGGTACTAAATCTAACCAACTATCAAGGTGAAAGAATGTGTTGGAGTATATTAATAATGCCGTCCAGAGTTGTTTAAATAGAGTTATCATTAGAAAGGTGTTGACAACGCCCCACAGACTAATGCAACTGTCAGCGGTTGAATCATTGTTTCCGATGAACCTAGAATCTGCTTCGAGACCGAAACACCCTTTCTGAACTCAGCCGTTTCTGCCTCTCTAAAATTTAAATAAAGTCAAAGCTCAGCGAGAATAAGCTCCTCCGACTGCGCTTCCACATCGTAGGATAATAAAAATAAGCAGGAGCAAATGCACGTGCAATGGAAGAACGTGAGCTTAACCACAGTTGGAGAGCGGCTTTAAAAGAGAAGGCGTATGCGACAGCGAAGAGGCAGCGTCTGAGGCAGAACTGAACAGTACAAGAAGGAGCCTCCTTGCTTGGAGGGCAACAGCGCAGTGGAGCATTTCGCTGAGCGAGAATAGCGGACTTCACGTCATGCGTCGCCAAGAAACCATGACAATGATTATGTCATCCACTTCGCTATCATCACCGGCAGAAGCGATCGCCCGCCGGGGTCATGCGCTACTTGTAGTGTCCCGCTCAAACCCTGGCATTTCTCTCATAAGGAAATTGGTTCAGAGAAAGTCGTACTTGACCGCGTTCACTGCATCTTTCTTCTAAACTTTAGATACCTTGCTTTCTCCTTCGAAACACCCCCACACACCAACAGCGACGCGAGTCTCACGGGAATTCAAGCTGCACGCCCTCAGCCACACACTAGATTGATGCAAAAAAGCATGATTTGCCACTCACCTTCCCAAGATTCACCTCATTCACCTGCAGAGAAGCATGCTACTGTAGCATCCAATCAAGTTCTTCTCTAACTCCAACTTCTACTGTTTTCCTTAAGCAAAAGTTGAAGCCTGTCGGTTCCTCGTCGCTGAGAGATATCTCCGCATATTTTCTCTTCGTGGGTGACACGAAGACCACCTTCGTCTCCACGGGCATGAATGCTACTAAAATACGTTAAAGCATCCTGAAGTCACAAGTGTTGTATGCGCTTACCAGGGAAATGTCTCTTACACTTCTATCTCTGTTTAGCCGTTTGAGAGGATGACCCCGGCAAGCAATACAACAACGAGGAAACCTTGAAGAAAACGGCGAATCCCTTGCATCTACTTTCAAAATTCACACAAGAGGCTCTTTGAACTGACAACTGTTCGACTCACTATGTCGAAGAGTTTTGGAAAAGAGCCGATTAGGTGATGGCATTCCGCTGAGATAAAAACGATTATGATGCGTTCTCTAAACATTAAATTGTATTGAATACAGCTATATTATTTTTCATTCTTGTCTTTCCTAGCACTTCTAAATCAACAATATATTCACCAGCAAAGTCAGCAGTACCAGCTCAATGAACAGGACGAGATTCGATTGCACACCTCCAAAATGCTGCTGCGTGGGTGTCAAAAAGTTGGTGAAGTCCAGCGTCGGTGATTTTGAGCCCTCCAAGGTGCGTACCAGCACGAGCAACTTCAATCCGCCGTAAAATGATAATTCGAGGGCATCATGACAAGAGAATACGGTGGATGTGGAGTGATTGTCCAGTCAAACACCACCAACTTGTGGCGAGTCGCTGAAGTGTGGCGAGTACACAGCGTCCAGTATTCTCGTGGGGGAATCTGGTTTTTTCCTTCGAGGTGCACTCTTCCAAAGACACATGTTAACCTCTTGATTTGATGAATCTCTATGTCCACTGACCATCGGAACTGGTACTAAAGCAATCCCTTAAAACCGCTCTATTGAGCTCCTACGGCCGTAAGAAACGCTCCAGAAGAATGAACTAGCGCTGCTCTATGGAATTGTCAGTAGTTTCCTCTCCGGTCATGTCGCTAATATTGAGAATAGTTTGTCTAATAGTCTGCCTCGGGGAGCTTGTAAAAGGTAAAGAAACTTGTAGAAGATGCACGTAGAGAGCGTTCGTCCATTCGTTAGTAATAAGCATCGAGAACGATGTCCTTCTGTGCCACAAGTAGAAGCATGTGGAAGCGAATGAAGTGAATGTAAACAACACCATGTAAACAACAAACCACAAAGAACGCTCTTGCAGCTTTCTTTCGATATCTAATCTTTGATAAATTTTCAATTAGAGATCCTCATACTAGCCCAACAGCAGGTTGAATTCCTTGAACATTGGATAGGTTAAGAAATCATATGCGATTTAGAGACCTGGGGCCGGATTTATCAACGACCTACAACCATTTAACCGAGAAAACACAGCCGAAATCCCTGATAGCGTGGCTTATCAAGCGATAAATATTTTGCCGCGCTATCAGGGATTTCGGCTGTATTTTTCTGTTAGACTGCTGCAATTCGTTGATGAATCCGGCACCTGAAGTTTCAACTAAACTAGCGGAAAAGAAATCGAATGTTGCCTATTTCTCATGATTCAAACTAAACAGAAAAGTTCCTAATCAGACAACATATCTGTGACCCTTGTCAGAAGATCTAAATGTGTTGCAAATCAGGTAACCCGTAGGCGTACTTGTTAAGTAAGAGTCGTAACAGAATGTGTGGGAGAAAGAGCGAAACTGCGGAGAAATGAAGGGAAATAACCTATAGATAGCACATTGGCGCTTCTTCTCACTTTGCGTCGAAAATAATCGACATACCTATTTGCTATTAAAACCGTTGAAATAAGAGATATAATAAACGATTCAAGGCTAATCAACACAGTTGTGAGACGCGCACTGCACTCTACTTCAGTCCGATCTCGCTATTGCTATTTGGATGTGTATTTGGCTTATGCAGCGATGGTGGCAGGCCATTAGTTTTCACCGGTCCCAGAAAAGTTTGATACCATTTCATCGATGGATGGCAGCCGTGGTTGGTTCGGCAGGAGCCTAATCTTAAACCTTGATTAATAGTGCAATACTGGGCGACTCCCCCGGCTGCACCTCCCACGCCCTTAAAAATGATGGGGATATGGCAGAATGACTTCTAAGATTTTAAAAAGCTAAAACACCTCCTCCTTCTGAGCGGAATATTTTGTTTCGCTAAAAATAAGAAGCTGAAGAAAACGGTGGTGTTGATAAAATATTATACCAGAACGAGTATTTAGGGGAAAATCATTCGGCGGGTCAACCACTTCTCGAAGCAATACTTTCAAAAAGTTTCCACATGGAAAGATCCTGTTGTCTGATGAAGGGCTTCGTCGTAGGGTGGTGGTGCTCAACGGTCTGAATGCAGCTGATCAGATCAGCTGCGAAACAGTTCGGAACCAGTTCCCGCCGAAGACGAATGCATTGTCCACGCAACAGCCCGAGGTCACAGTCGCAACACCTCGCGGCTTACAACGAGTGCACTTCTGACGCATTAGCGAACTGCAGTGTTATCTGCGAGATCTCCGAGAGTGCAGCGTACCTTGCCTTCGACAACAAAGGCACAGTGATGGGCACCCTGATGTCGTTCTGGACTATACTCAAGCGCAGAGAACACTGAGCAGACCACGAACCCTTGAAAGATCAGCGTTAATCGACACTGCATAGCAAAATCGGAATGAGAAGTTCATGTCTCAAATTCAGAACGACAATGCGAGAGGATGTGGCCGGATGTTTATTATTGTTTTTCATATATCTATTATATTCTATATTTACACTACCTATTTGTATTATTATATTGTTGTATTATTTATATAATTATGGTTATTGCGTTTATCATTTTTTATTGATTTTGGTATTGAGCGCATTAACATGCGTCATGAAAAAATAAATATTCATCGCTATCCGTCCAAATGCAGTTTAACAAATTCAGCTACTGTGGAGGCATCAACGAGAGGTAGTGAGGAAGCGTAAAGTCTAGGTGTGACCCGAATATGATATACTGATGCTCCTCGGACAAAACGGTAGCAGCTGGGCCTTAGGTTCCGCCCCTTATTGATTGCGCGGGCGCTGGGCAGCATGTGCCGCCCTCGATTGTGGTTGGTCAATGAGGAGGGGGGCGGTGGTGCAGCACGTGCTGATGAGGTGCGGACGCCGTCGTGAAATTCTGAAATTCCACAGCTGGAGGTGCTGCGACAACGTTCATTCCGCCCCTCGGCACACGCCATTGGCTGTACACGCCCTACAGGCCAACACCTGCAAGTGGACTACGGCTCAGATGTAAGGTGTCTTATAAGATTGAACTCCTAGGTGTTTTCCTTTCATCGAGCTTTCTAAAATGTCTTGCCTACACATTCAAATCGAGCCATTGCTTTACTAAATGCCAACTTCTTCACGTTCAGAACCAAACGGATTTCGTGTAAACCATATTGTATATAATCTGTCATTTTATTTATGCTTTAGTTTAGTTTCTTGGTCGTAGTAATTTGTGTGCAGCAACCAATCACAGTTCATAGAGATACGGTATGCACTATACACGGTTCTGTAAGTAAGTTGTTGAAGCAGTACAAGAACTCTTTCGACAGTTATTGTTCTTAAGGACTAGTAAGCACTTTGCTCCGCATTTAAATAAGCATATATTTAGATATTGAAAGTCATGAAAATTGTCTGAGAGCCATCGCGATGCAGCGTTGGTTTTTCTCAACAAAACAATGGAAGAGAAGTTCGTAGCAGATTGGAACGAGAATCAAACAAAATCCATGTAGTTGACAACTTCCGCAACCAACTACGAATGAACAGGATGCGGGTTTCTTTCGATCTTTTCCGTATAAGAGCAAACGCTGGAGAACACTAGAGAAGACCTCTATTTCTTGCCTTGCCCACTTCAACATGTGGGGAGATTAGATTGGGAATGTTGGTCAGAACAAAACCGCTGCGTCACTCGGACAAGAATTCCTAATGGCTGGAACACCGAGAGGAGTTTTTGCTCGTCATAATTGACATGCAATTAGAGTGGACCTTGGAGAGGAAGCAAGAAGATGCGAGTCCGGTTCGATTCCTACAACTCCTTCCGGATGCAAAGGGCAGCTTTTTGCACCCAAGTTCCCGCCATCGTTAGCACTTGTTTTGGAACAAATGAAAGATGATGCGTATTTAGTTCAAATCAGTTTTCAAAGCTCTAGGCTACCGAAGAATGTTCCAGGAAAATTTTCTAAGAAGATTCTTCGGTGGCTTTGAAAATGATTTGAACTAAATACGCATTATCCTTCCTTTGTTCCAAAACAAGTGCTGACGGTGACGGGAACTTGGGACAAGAAGCTGCTCGAGAACTTTTTCTTTTTCTTTTCAGAAAAATAACAGTTTCTTGAGCGAAGCGAGCATGCTTGAGCGAAAGCCGGTAACAACAAGTAATACATAATTATTTTGTACTCAACGCGTCAAAAAGTATATTAAGGCGGCAGTCACAAATGGCGCCCAGAATATAACAGAAAAACAACGTGCGGTCCTTCTAAGGCAATGTCTTTCGAAGACAAAGCAGAGGGACCTCCCAATTTCACTCCCTCTTTCTAATTTCAAGATCTTCTGAACCACTTCCTCTTCATGGAGGTGCTCGAAGACTTGGGCCATTTGCTTCGTCCTTCGCAGCCAAAGATTCTTAAGCTGAGTTATTGGAGTGTGCTTCTAAATATGTCTACCTGAACAATATCGATGTATATCCACAAAACTTTCAAATTCCCATCTTTCAAACTCTCGGAAAGGCTCCCAGCACGACTAGTCCTTCTTAGGAGCTGTAATATTTCCATATGTGACCATAAAGAAGACAACACTTCTTGGACAATGTGTTTCTGACTAGAGCTGGTGGTTAAATTCTGTCCTTACAGAAATACGCAAGACACCTTGTGAGGCAACTGTTTCAGCTAACTCAGTGAAAGTCAGAAGCACTTCTAAGGCAGTGAAGCATCGTTATGACGTTATGAGGATTGGCCTGAACTGGTTGCATGCTTTGTTCCCAGCTGTAACGCCATCTTTTAGCTCACACGAGACAAAAATGTTGTTCCTGCTTAGTAGTACGAATTATCTATAGCCTAATAAGAGATATAAGGCTACTAACCCGAAGTACAATTTTTAAAATTCCTTGATTCCTCGAGAGCTCTTCTAGAGCCACTACGTGTTTTTAGCCGTAAGCATTGGCGCAATATGTAACTGTTCAATATCTCTGTAAACTCCTTGTAGCAGTGGACGATGTGGCGTAAATTTGGGAGAATATCTGAAGTCATTTTGTGCTTATCAGCTTGGGCAAGAATGTATTGATTGAACCTGCGAATTCTTCCCGCTCTTTAGATTTTCTCCACATTTTCTCTCCTAAATCTCCGCGTTGCATAAGTTTGTGTTCTACAAAGGGGCATTTAAATATGTAGGCCTGATTCGATTCTGAGGAACAGTCTCGACCTTATAGAAAACACACTTTGTTGGCGAAAATAGCATATTTGCCATCCATCTCATTCGCCACCCATAACTTCTTACCTAACACATTATCTTACACTTATATCACATGAGTCTTTACCTTCAAACATATTTTATTGCTAGTCGATTGGGCTGACATAGTTTCTATGGAAGCAACATCGAATGGAAGTGTAATGAAGGCTTACGTATGACCGGATCAAATTACTTATTACTGTCACTCTCATGTTATTGCCATTCGTTGGGTTGGGTTCCTCGTATCAGAGCTTGTGAATACTACAGAACACTTAAAAATAAAGAAATTGCAAGGTATAGTGAGACTACGCTCGTCTTACATTGTTGTTTCCTCGTTAGGTTGCCAGGGTTGTGCAGGATTGTCATTTTGTTTGCCATTTCCCTGTTTTGTGAGAGCACTAAGCTGCAGTTATAAATAAATAAAGAAATGGATCCGAGATTAGTTAAAGCTTAAAGCTTAGTTTAAAGCTCATGTTAGCCTCGACTTGAGGTTATGATCAGTCTCTACTTTGAAACCCTGATCAGAGATTTTGAATTCACCAATTCGTTGGTGTACCTCTTACTCCTATCTCTATTGTAACGTGCTCCTATTGCAAGAGGTGTTGAAGGCACAGCAGAGGAGGAATTCTTTATAGAATGGAGCATTCTATAAAGAATTCCTCCTCTGCTCATTTATACGAAGCGCAATCTAACCATAAGTAAGACCCAACAGAACTGACCATAATTGACATGAAGACGTTCAAGGGCCGCCCCACCCGACAATGCAGCGGTCGGTCTCAGTGATCACGCTTACGCATCATAACACACCTTTCTCTCGAAAACTTGAGAATTTTAACTCCTTCAATCGCTGGCCATGGTCGTGATCTAATTATCCAAATGTCCGTAAAGCAGGTCAGGTTGTTTTAAACAATGAGAAGGCTACGCTGCCGATCCTATCCTTACAGATAGAGGTTGTTAAAGTCAACGATAAATTTTTGAGAGCAGAACAAAAATCCTTGAAATAGAAGATAGCCATGTGCATGTTTTCTACCATGGAGACGTAGCATAGCAAACCTAAACATAGGTCCTAAAGGAGTATGCTCACGATCACCTTCTAGGGGTCGTGCTTGAAACTGCTGAACAGAACAGACCGGCGGTAATGTCTTGATTGTAGTTTTCGAGAGGAGAGAATTAAAGAAGGGTGCTCAAAGTACACCTGTAGATTCCTAGAAGGCCTCGCCATCAATACACAGGACCAGAGCAGTACCTAGCGTTCCTTAAATTTCAGGTGGACTCACAAAATGGGACCCTTGATCTTGGTGAGTCTCCTGTTATATGTTTTAAGAGCGCATTGTTTTTAAAGCAGAAGAATGCCGGTAACTACTTTGCAAAACAGTCCGTGAATGAATACAGGTGCGGCGTTAAGATCCATGCAAACTAATCCTTCCTTCGCTTTTCTTACAAATTTATTAACAAAAAATACAAATGAAATGAAAAAATCTTTTACACTCAAATATTAGAAAAATATCTTAAATGTAGAATTGCTCAATATTTCCTCCGCCAAACACTATAACCGCCTCCATCCTTGGCTTGAAGCTATTCATTTATTTGTTTATTTATTTATTTGAGCACAACGTGCGCCAATTAAAAAAAACTGAAAAAAGTGTGTTGTCAGTATGCACTGCAACTTTGATAAGGCCTAGACTTTTGCAGCAATTCAAAAATCTAAGTACAAAGAGACTGTAACCACAAACAAAACGTGTAATGAGCTAAAAAGTGTTATATGAATTAACTGAAAGGAACATAAGCTAATAATTTTATTGTAAACTCGGATGCAGTGTTTGGCGAACAGTATAGCTATGGTGTGATTCCGATGGAGAAAGGAAATCGCTTTCGAGCAGCTAGACAGAAGGAAACACCTAGAACTCCGGTCTTAATTCTGATCATACTTCATTACGCTCCCATTCGATGTTGCTTCCATAGTAACTGAGATAATCAAACCGAACTTGCAGTAGTACACTGTATCAATGTCAAGAATAAAGCTATATATAATATATATATAAAGAAAACATAAGGATAAGATAAGGAAACATCCATGATGGTTGCATAGGCTCCTCTGTACTTAAGTTTTGAATAACCGCCTAAAACACAAAAACAAAGAGCAGGCATAATGACTCACTAAGCATGACAGAGTAACACACAACACAAACAAGGTATAAGATCATAATAACCACGGCACCACATCTCAGGAAACTCACGACCCATTGGGCATGTGCTAACGGAGAGGTAGATCTGCAGTCATCTATCAGCTATCGCTCCTAAAAGAGCGCGGTCCATATTTGTGAATGCTGCTTCAATAGCGGTGCGCAGAGATGGACATTAGGTAGTCTCGTTTTGTCAACAACCCTCGCGCCCCAAGCAAATGCGGGGATTCAAATCCAGACTATTCGGGGGCCTGAATTCTTTTGACCAGAACATATCCAAATTATCGGATAGCCAGTTTTGGAGTAAATGGCTCGTGTGAGCCGATGCGCCGTCCTGATGGAAGACATAAGGTTTCTCTGAGGCTGCCACAACAACCCACGGTTCCACTACAGTCTGCAAAACTCGCAGATAAATCTCTTTAGTGACAGTTTGTACTCTCTCAAAGAAATACGGCGGCATGACATCACCCTCATTGTACACAACACCTAAGACGTGAACACTTGTGGCACATTTTGCTCCGGTATGCGTCCCCTTCCTCAGACTTCTCAGAAGCATTGTTCCTGGCCACAATCGTAAACGGTTGATCTCAGGTACCCGAAGAGTCGAATTATTTCAGCTGGTGAGCACCCAGCGCGAATACTTTCTATAATTCCGCTCTTTGGTTCCTGGCAATAAAATCGATGTCATTCCGAGGTTAAATCCGTTTACTAAAGGCTTCTAGCTCTCAAAGACGCAAGTCGCGACTTCTGGCTGGATTGTTGTATGGCTGGATAATCATGCGAAAACAGCGTACAAGAAGTTAGAAAATGAAAAATGTAGAAAATGTTACCAAGTAACACAGAAGCTCAAAATGGAAAAGTGGAACGTGGAGTTATAATGAAAAGACTAACACGTCATGCTAAGCCAGCGATCTAACATGCCTATAAAGGACAAAAGGACGTATGCACACGTTCATCAAATTTTTTAAAAGACTGCTGAAAATAAGCTGTTGTCATAGTTTGTTAGAATAATTATTTGCTCAAGAAAATTTGATATAGTTTTCCTAGATTTTTTTAGTTGACCTTCCCCAATAAGTGCGATAAGGTTATCAGGTGAAGTGTATCATCTTAGCCCAGCCCTTTAAAAGGAGATCTATGTCTTTCAAAAGACCGTTGAGCACTGTACAATTAAATTAGTCCTATAAAATATTCTATATTACATTTAGATAAAATAATTTTAAATAATTATTAACTCAGTAATGATTTATTAATAACATCTAATTATATTAGCTATAAATCCATCGGCGAGCAAATGTAGGAGGAGTTAAAGGAGGTCAGCGTTTGAGCCCTGTACTCATTCGGTTGCATTCTACAAGCATGGATCGACTACCTGTGCAGGTGGTGAGCTTGTGTTTTTCTACGGTAGAGTGATCGCCTCTCCTTCACTTGCGAGCGTTTGTAGCCGTTCTAGTGTTGCTTCGACAAACATTTTCGGGTTTGTTTTTAGTTTCAGACCCTCCCCTTTTACCTTATTATGATACCACAGTCACTTCCCTTGTTAGGTGCGAAAATTGTGCACTTTCAATGTTCCGCAGTTGGTAAAACAAGCACGTTGTATATTTAAGTAGATCTGGAAAATTTTGAGAAACTTTGGGAAGCAAAGCTATTTTTGGAAGTTTCTGCTGCATTCAACTTCCATCCTGATTGCATGGATTGCACCATAAAGGCGTGTTGGCGCCCAACAGTTCGAGTCAGCTGTAACGTTTTACTTTAGCGCAGCATAATGATCCTTGCTCCTGTGAAAGCTGTAGCCATGCGCATGGTGGAAAATCGGCAGCCGAATGATGTGCCAATACACTAGCCGAGAAGAAAATTTAGGAAAAGTCTGCCACTATAGTACTCAGGTGTGCGGGATTAGAGTGCAAGGCAGAATCAGAAATGGAGTCAAACATCGACAAAGTTGGAACTCACGACATAAGGTTCGATGATAAGGGTGCGGAACCTTTTACGCCTACTTTGGTAGAAAACACTACTATCTTTGTAGACGAGGAGTCGTTTCCACACTTTCGTTTTCGCAAAGGGGAACTTCCTTCGAGCCGGTAGTCAAGAAGAGCACTGCTCAGCTCGGTAGTGCGAGGTGTGATGGGCCTATTTGTTTTCCGCTTAAAAAATTCTTCGAAACCGTTGAAAATGTTCATACTGTTCATACCGCCAGAGAACTTCGAGAGCCAGAAAACAGCCAACCATGTTCATAACATCGTGAGGGAATTGCTAGAGCGAACTTGACCCATGCAATGATTTGCGAGAGCAGATGACTCAAATGCCAATGCTCTACATACAGTTATCGTACAGGGCATGCACCATTTCGCGGGTTCCGAATGTATGGAATGTCTTCCTGACTTTAGCGGAACCGAGCCTGAAATAAACCCATGTAAAGGAAAAAGTCGCCTGTTGCGCCATCAATATCCTCGTGAAGACAAATAGTTCGAGAATAACATCGTAGCGCGGGTTTGGAAGAACTCAGTTGGAGCATTCCCTCAGTGCGCGAGAAATTGTACCCGAAACAGGTTCTGAGGTATTAGCTCCTTAAACCGATTTCGCCGACACCCAAATAACAATCATGTGGAGAACATGACGCTGAAAACCAGAATGGCACAGCGACAGTCGCTGCATAAAGTCCAGCTCACTTGAAATCACAACAACTGGCTGTTAGCCTGTTGGTCAGAGGGGTTACCTACGACCCTTTCATGGAACAGGAAGCGAAAACTAGGTATAAGATTTCAAACCGTGTAGAAAATGACGCGGCGCGAGAAACTGCTTGATTGCACGCCTCTGCTTCATAAACCTTATTCTCTGCGGCAAATTTTGGCCAAGGGTCAGCGAAGGTGAGAGAGGGCTACAACAAGCAGCGTGAACTCTGTAGTCAATTCTTCTTTGTTTCGCTCCACGATGTATTCACAGCAATATATAATAGAGATGATTAAAGTCTTGAGTCTTCAGCCACACGTTTACGCTGTATGATGTGGCTCTCAAAGTCTTCTGAGGAGGAACTGCATTTCAGAGTCAACAGGGCTTATTCCTCAACTTCGGAATGCTAAAATTCTTCAAAATGTTCAGTTGTATGAAATAAAGTGCAACGCAGAGGTTTTTGGACTCGGGTCCTCGAGAATTCAGCGCGTCTGGATATTGAAATGCGAAGGATGCGAAGCGAATGAGAGATCATCTCCCAGGCGAGGTGCCAGGACGAAGGCCTTCGCGGCGGGTTTGAAGGCCTCACGACGGAAGCGGCGGCGCGTTTTTGGAACGGACGAGAGAGGCGCCGAGACGCGGTCGAAACCACGCGAACTAGCCGCAGAAGCCGCAGCAGCTGATGCTGGCGGCGATGATGCTCCAAACCGGAGCGGAACCAGAATGCGGTTGAGGATTTGCGCAATGGGCATTCGCGAGGTACCGAAGCGTAACGAGGATCGAGAGGGATCATCCACTCGTCCGGCATAGAGAGAAACACTGGACATTGGCTAGTTTCTGGGCGATAAAGCAGAGCTCCACTGCAAATTTGATCATGGAGCAGCCTTGAAACAAAGCAGCCCTGTTAGATGAGGAGTCTATCTGTTGGTGATCACGCTTGAATTTAGTACAATTTTTGAACTTCAAAAATATAGATTTCTCATTTGACATGCTAATCTTCAGAATTCTCTTGCCTCTTCGACTGAAAAAAGAGGAGACACTGATTCATAGATGCATTCCTTGCTCACGGTGTGGTAGCGCAGTCGAAGGAGGAGCCGGTTGTCGTCTGCACTCCGAATGAGTACTTTGGTTCGGATTCCCCGCCTAGGCTAACCAAGCTCTCCATTCATACGTGGTTGGTAAGCCTGTACCAAACTTGTCTAGGAAGGGCGAAGCACAGAGTTTCTTATGGGTTTGCCACTACAATTAATTGTTAGGCTAAGCATGTATTCAGATTGCCTCCATGATGTCCTAAAGAAGTAGAATGCGTGGCGCATCCCCAAAAAGGAATCACCAATGCTGCCTGTCCTTTTCCTCTATCCTTTATATATTGCCGTCGAAGAAGTTTGCAGATGCAACGAAGCGGTCAGGATCAGGCGAGCTCCACTGCCGGCCAAGATCACCTAAAAGTTGCCTTCCTTTCTATGCTCGTTTTACCATTACCAGGGAACGAAATTCATTACTCTTGGTTCACCATGGCTTCCATAACTTTGTGAATAAAACTATCACAACGATGCTTAAGTAGGCCATCCTCGCGAAGAAACAGGCAGTGCTCTGGTTTGTATGGCAGCACTTCCAGTGCTTAGCAAAACTGATGAGGGAGATCTATGCATGAAGTCTTTAGGACGGGTATTGCAAAGGAGCATAATATAAAGGATAAAGGACGGCGTTACTCAATCCCTTCTGGGATGCGTCACTCATTCTACTTTTACGGGATGTCGTGGAGGCGAGTTGAATGCGTATTTGGCCATACAATGAATTGTGGTGGCCAGCCGATGAACAAGTCAGCGCATTATCCTTCCCAGACGAGTCTGATACCTATTCACCGACCGAAAATTCACCGAGTGGTGGAAGGCTTGGTTGGCCTGGAGGGAAATCCGAACCAGGGACCTGGTATGGGGTGCGGGCGAAGGTAGGCGCCTTCTACGAGTGCGCTACATGCGCCTGCAAAGACGTCTTGGAAAAAATCTGCAGAGGAGCATGTGAAATAATATTCGATACAAACAATCACTCTGTGGACGGCCGTGCATTCAACGCGCAATTCCTTCGGTAAATTTACGGCTACTTTTCCAAGGGTAACGCTTCAGTGGTGTTTGAAAAATGAGGCTGCTCTAATCTTGCCCTGCATCACACATGCTCGCTGTGGTTCTACCATAATTCCTTATTGTGCCTCATTTTGCGGTACCATCCTTCCTTTATAACACTTTTGCATGTGTGTTTGCTTCCTACTCTGAATGCGCGGGCTGCAGGCCGAACAGAAGGTCTGCAGAGTAGAAAACAGCACTGAATCAAGCACTGAATCAGTTTTTTTGTAACAGGATAATTAGAAATTCTCTAAGAAATTCTTTTCTTAAGACAAGGATCTATTTCCTACTTTTTTCGACATTGTCTAGATTGATGTGGAAGCCAATCGTATGGGTTTGGAAGATGTTTGCTCTAAAATGTACAGTTTTTTCTGAAAATCATCCAATTTGCAGAGCAAGCTGTACTACATTCCATGATCGACTGTCCTTGAATCTTGAAAGATATCAACAGAACTGTTCGAGCGTTAGAGCCATGACTGTTATCCACACTTTATTCGGTGAAGTTTTGGCGTACCCGCCTTCTTCAAAGCCTGGAAAAGTCAAGTGAGGTTTGAAAAGCTACTCGCTGTGGTCCGGCATGATCTACACGTCTGGGAAGGAATGGTGTTTCGCAGCCTCGGGAGTGGAAACTTCGTGTCTGAAAGACACGTCTTCCATCTGCCAACCTTGTTTGCCTAATTGTAAGAGTAATCCTTACAGTAAACAATAATGTTGCCCAAATTTTTGAACTGATTAGATTTCGCTTTTGTTTAAACTCGTGGACTGCGTTAATATCCTTTAGATTTGGAGAAAAAAGTGATGCCGGATAGCCCGAGGCATGCGACACGACACACAACACGGGAAAACTAGTTTCTCGCTTTTCTCAAAACGTCGCCATAGTTGGTCATAATTCATAAATTGGAAATCATAGTGTCTTCATAATTCATAATTCAAGTAATTCAGGTTAGTAGTTCAAGTAAGTAATTCAAGTAATTTCAAGTAATTCATAATTCATAAATTGGAAGTCATAATGTCTATGTATTTGCGCTGTTGGTGTCTATGAAGTTCATAGTTGAATCTTTTCACAAAATGAAAGGAGATCACGGCGCCAAACGGCAAATGAACAAAACGGCCACAGTACGAGAGATGTACAGCAAATGCTGGGTAACCAGAAGAAAAGGATACGTTGTTTGTGAGGAAGATGTCCAACGGTATGAACTGAAGGAAGGAGTTTAGAAAACGCTCTTCTAGAGGAGCGATGTGTTAACCTGGACTTGAACCTGGTTTAAGTAGCGGTGGAGAGGAAGTAGGGGCTATTTTAACCAGCGGAATGCTGGACGTTGTAGTAGAGTCTGACGACTTGAAAGGTAGAGATCTCCAAGAATAGAAAGGCAGGATGTTGTGGTTGATGCACTCTCCTACAAGGAGAGAAAACAATGATTCTAACGATGTGATCACATGCACAAAATGGCCTGTTGCCTGTCCTATACTCCTTGCTCAGCACACTCAGTTCCTTTCAATTAGGCGAACTCACAACCAGTTTTCCCTTTAGTGAACATCCACACTGATGACTCTGTGCAGCTGTATTCCC
>OX377202.1:74956630-75159298 GCA_947396885.1 Heligmosomoides polygyrus polygyrus | reverse complement strand
CCAAATCGTGTGATTGGACGCGTTGTTGTGTATTTCTTCCTCACCACTCTTCTACACTTACGCGAAACGCGTCGGAGACATTACAGATAGGAGCATCAGCATTCACTCCTTCGATTCTGGAGGCCGAAAAAAAATTCGTCCGAAATTCATCTCGAGGGTTATTTGGCATGCGATCACCAATCTGATAACCACTTTAGGTGAAACGATGGATGTTAGAAAGTTACGATCGGTATGTATAAATAAAGGGTTGTATGCAGAATAATCGGCACTGCCGCCTTCACGACTCCAGAGGTCGAGGAAAGAACGAGGGAAAAAATTCGGACTCACGTCGCACACGATGGTTGTTTGTGGTACTGATCACGGATATGATACCTACTTTTAAATTTTCGGTCGATTACGGCAGATTACGGTAGATATGGGTGAATAAAGCTGTCTACGTTAGTAGGATTGCTTTCTTTTCCAATGTGGTCAGACTTATTTTCCAACCTTCGACTTCAACCTCCAATGGAAAGTAGTGCAAGCAAAGTGGTGAATTAGAAAAAGAGCGACAGATTCGTGGTCAGCAGCTTTAAATAATTCCCATTGGCGAAGTCTGGGCGAAATCGGTGGCCATCACTTCGTCACCCTTAATTATCATTAGCCAATAATACGGTGACCTACCGAAGCCAAAGATACACTTTATTTGCAAAAACTGGAGCACTCTACAGAGCAAATCACACGGACACCCCCGGAATCAAACCTCCGACCCCCTCCCGTAAGTCCGCCTCCTTATCCACTAAAGAAATCGAAGAACGATGAGCGTGTCTTGTGATTGGTCAAATCATTACTTGTCGACCGTGTTCGCAAATCAGGTGACAGCGAGAGACACTTCCAAAACTAATTGAGAACATTCCAAGGAGGTCATATGGTTTAACGAGAGCTTCCTCAGCGAGACAAGCGTGGCTTAATGGACGCTTGACATTACCCCACAAGACAAAACCAGCTTTTTCCACATCTGACAACAGGTTGAAAGCGGGGTTAGTAAGAGAAGAATGTACCCTACCGAAGCCAAAGTATACACTTTATTTGCAAAAACTGGAGCACTCTACAGAGCAAATCACCCCCGGAATCAAACCTCCGACCCCGCTCCCGTAAGTCCGCCTCCTTATCCACTCAGCCATCCAGTTGTTGCCGACACCGTTGCGAATGAATTACTTGAATGTACACTGCAGCTTCGTCTAGGAAGCGTAGGAAATCATCATATTACTACCATCTAACTTTAATTTGAGCTCCAAACCTTTTGTAGGTCAAGTTCTGAGCACGACAGGGCCATTCCAGGTGTCACTTATGCCTTATCAGCCAGCCCTGTAACGATACCATTTTTTTGCGTTTTTTGGACCACCAGGGGCATTTAGCAAAGAAGAGACATAGTTCTGTGATCCTCGTCCGATGCCCTACAAGACCATGTAGGTCTCACTTAGAATCTCCGGTCCGAATTCAGTGACCTTCCTCGTAAGTTGCTGAAGTAGAGGTTCCCTCATTATAAAGCAAACTGCCATGCTGAGAGAGATGAATAAAGAGCCAGAAATATGATATATCATGTGGTCTGATGCTAAAGGCACTTATATATTATTAGTAATACGGAGAACATCTCCTGACATGGGCCACAAACTGCTGCAGATAAGGCCATATTTGAGGATGTTTTTCCGAGAAAGGACGTAAGGAGACTCTTGCTGTGGTTCCAGAAGATGGGTAATGCGAGGAGTATGTTTGGATGAAAACTTTGGAGCAGTTGTGCTGTTTGTTAACCAACACCAGAGCAAATGTTGCTGGGTGTCCAATTTTTTGTGTTTTCCAGGTACGCAGTGCTGATGTTTCAAAAGGAATTTGCTGATCGGTTGGTAGCTAAACCGGGCGACAAGGATTACTGCCGATTATCCGTGAATGTTCAGTTACTTGCTAAGGTACTTTTTTGTTCGGAATGCTGCTTAATCGGTTTATGATTCGACTGCTTGCATGGTTTTATCCTCGTTTTTGTTTTCAAGGTGGAACATCTGATGAAGATCAAGCGAACGGAGTTTCGACCGCCTCCCAAGGTTGACTCGGCTGTGATACGCATTGCCCCCAAAAATCCACCTCCTCCAATAAATTTTGATGTAAGTGTTTTCCATTGCTGACTTTTTACCTTCTCAAATTTACCCGCGGTAGTCCATACTAACGCGGATTTTATCAGCTGATCTCTGGTCATTCAGGAGTGGGAAGGCATGCTTCGACTATGTTTCCTGAGGAAGAACAAGAAGTTGATGTCAATTTTCAAGCTGAACAACGTGACAGAGCTTATCGAGAAGAATCACCAGAAGCTGTGCAGTTTACTAAATAAGGTATTTTGTGTTTGCTTTGCCTTCTGCTCACTTCTTTGTATTCCTGTAGTGGTGCATCAAGAGTGGTGGTATCAAGAGGTATAATTTCCGCATACTTCCCACCTGAATCTGAATCTCGATGCTTACCGTGGTGTCTCAGTGTGGCTTGGAATCAAAACCATATTCGATTGAGAATTACCTTGTGGGAGAGGAAGAGATAGATTCGTCTTTCTATACGGAAATCCCATGCTTCTGAGAGATTTAATGCCACACTTCTCATCATTCATTGCTTTGTTAGAGGATCGTTTCACACAACATGTGGGCCTCGTACGTGAATACACGCATAACTATCGGGGTTGAGCAGTCCTTCTTTGGTATGCAGCAAGCGCCTTGGTTCTGTGTTCTTCACCGAGATGTTACGGATGGAGATTGAATGCTGTCCGAGTTCGGATTTCAATAAATCTTGGCGTAATGTATCTATCTGGATGGCCTTGGGAAAGCCAATGTCTGCACTCCTTGGGGAGAGCACAGGGTCCTGCACCGTGAGGCACGATAATTCAGGTGTCTGTCTCGATCCTGGCGCGCGAAAGTGACATTTTGACACGCAGGACGCTAGAGGAACTTTGGGTTGCGGCGAAGAATCCATAGGAAGGAAGAGCGCATCGCGATTTCCCAGGAACTGGCAGCTTTTGTAGAGCCCTGTGGGTTTTCATCTGTTCGATCTGATCGCCGGCACACTTAGGTCGGGCGGTTCCTAGGACCGAAACTCATTCACCCACGATTCCTTCCAGCCACGGATGTGGTATAAAGTCATCCTCCCCTAAAGTTAGTTATATCTCGTATCTCGAATCCTGCCTCCATTTTCATTAGGAAGAGTATTCTGTAGTAAGAAATGATGTTTTTGGGAGCTGTTCCACATGTGTCTCCGAATTCTCGAAGCTCTGAGGAAGGCGATGACGCCAAAACGTAAGCCGTGATGAAGTTGATGACAATCCTGGTCAACAGCTGAACGGTCTCATCGATAGAGATTGAGTACGTTTCGCCATATGCGATCACTTGGCGGTGACCGAATGGCGTTTTATTATCCCCAGTCAAGGCTAGTACCGATTCACACATGGACAGAACGCTCAGTTGACCTGAGGGAAGTGGAACAGGGGATCCTGACCTAACTATAAATTTGTTTGGGGGTGCTCCTTGGGGGATCGGGCTTCTTTCCAACTGCGTGACTACGTCCAAAAGTTTTCCGGTTTGCACGCTCTTCAATTACCTTTTTTAAGGCAGAGAAATTCAACACTTGAATCAGATTTTTCCAGCCAATCCCGAAAAACTTCAACGTCAAGGATCTCATCGAGAAAACGCTCACAGATGCAGGCTTCGGTGATAAGCGAGCTCGCTCTATGGCGATAGAAGATTTCCTTGCCCTTCTGCTGGCCTTCAACAGAGCTGGGATTCACTTCCACTCCTGAGATCTGGATTCCATGCTGGAGCTGTTGCCATATCACACTGGAGAGTAGACGGGCAGCTTGAGACGTGACGATGTGTAGCTGGCGTTTCTCTGGAGCTTCAACGAGTCTGGAAACTGCCGCGTTGTGCAAATAACGACAGTTGTCAGTTTTCGCTACCGTGCTTCGTTCCCCCGCTTCCTGCGGCAGCGGATAAACGTTCCGACTTCATTGGGTTATGATTTGAAGCTTCTAGATGTGCTGGTATCACTTCAACATTCGACTGTTGCTGAGATTACTTGTTCGACCGTCCTCTATGCCTACTTTCAAAGAAGCATCCTTGCTAAATAGTGGATGTGAGTCTTAGCCCTATGTTATACTTCGGTGACGCTGTTATCGGCGACGTCGACGACAGTGTTACGCGGGCTGCTACGCAGTGAGTAGCAGCCCGCGCAACACAGCGTCGCCGAAGTATAATATAGGCCTTACAACTAGTGCCTGCTATTTTCCCATCACTCTTTTCTCTATCGAATATTTGGGTCCCTTTATTCGTTGCATCCGGAGCAGGCTACTAGCGTTTGTTCAAAAGGTTTTGCTTCGACGTTAGTTGCTGTTCATCGAGATTTTGAATGTTAGAGTCGTTTATAGTAGTTGTTTTTATAGCGACTTTACAGCAAGTATGCCTAGCATGCGTTGTTGTACAGACTGCACCAGACACAAGTATCCAAGTTTGGCTCGCTAGCTGAGGCGCCGAAAGGAGAATGCCACACTTTGGCTCATATTGAGCCCATGTATAGCCGATCCACCTTTTCCAATTTGTTATGTTGTTGTTGTCATTATTGATTTGTTGTTGTTGTTGATGATTATACTTTGGGTCATTCACTTGTTATGGCATAAAGTATTTTGAGAGACGTATTGCCCTGTGCAACCTAAATGAAACGTCCAACGCTACTTAGCATTGATTGTTACAGGCTGCGACACGCGAAACTGTGCTGCTGCGGTAGATAGCGAAATGAGGGTGCATCCGTGAGATCGTTCTGGAACAAAGTTCCAGTGAGGTGGAATAGCCACCTAGCACTATTTCCTTCCTCAAGGCAGGATAACGGGAAACTGTTGTTGGCATATCAGATAATGGGCCAGATTCATCAACGACTTACAGCAATTTAACGTAGAAAATGCAGCCGAAATCCTTGATAGCGCTGCTTACCAAACGATAAGGTGAAACATTTCACCATGATAAGCCTAGCTATCAGGAATTTCGGCTGTATTTTCCCCGTTAAATTGCTGTACGTCGTTGAGGAATCCGGGCCAATGGTAGAAGCAAGAGGATTAGTATACTTTGCTGTGCTTTCTTTTGAACTACCTTACATTGCTCCCCTGAGAAGACTGGACAGATGTGCTACACATGACGAGCGGAGAAGGCGGCGCATGGATCGTCTTTCAGTTAGAGCAGTGTAGAAAAAACCGCGCACATTTTCGTAGGTGATCGTCGAGCTGAAACCCTCAGGAATGGGAATGTTTTGCGTGTTTGTTAAAGTCTAGAGTGTCTGCTACTGAGCTAATAAGCTGTTCGAAGAGTGTTTAGGAAGCGTAAGACGATGCCGTCCGAAGAAGGAACTCAAAATGAAATTCATTCTCTTACTAGCCCGTCGTGTTGATCGCGTATTTTCGCAACGTAACCGTCGCCGATGATGTGGCAGTTCATACAAGAATCTCGGCAGACACATGTGTGCGACTTCTAAAAGTATGTAACGAACAATTTGCTGGACCAAATGTTACACTAGCAGGGCTTTAATTGCGGAGTCTGGTTGATCGCATTAAAACTTGCGCCACATCCCAAGGAAACAACTCAAGCATAGACAAATTTCCCTGGTCACGTCAGGTGATTTCTCTCAGCGAAACCGAGAAGAACGAAAATTGCCTTTATTGCCGACTAGCATACCTACCATTTTCTATTTACATGCAGCAATCTCAACGTGCGATTTATATTAATAGATCAGATTCACTGTTATATCATGTGTCAGAGCAAAGTCGCTCACGAACTTCAACGTCATACAGAATGTTTCGGTCGGAATCAATGTGCAGCTTCGCTAGGCAGGTCTCGTCCAGGTCACCATCGTGGCGTCAGTCTGTGCCACAGAGCGAGTGGAGTCTCCGGATGGTCGATCACCTCCTTCCACTGCCGGGCGCCCGCTTCGCCTCCTAGAGGGCCGATGATGGCGTGACCGATTTCGTCGTTGCTGGACAGGAGGTCGTAATCCATCACCTGAATGACGTTGTGCACTTCTTACAAGTGAAATAGAAAGTAGCGGCGACAGGTTATACAAGAAGCACATCCCATCCAGCACATATTTGGAACGGCCTGGCCGGGCTTCCCTAGTTCATTGCCGACATATGAATGCCTGTTGGAACTATAAGGTAGAAGATTTCCATCAGAAATGGGCATTACCAGGACAAATCCACAGCCAGCTTAAATAGAGTAGAATTGCTGAGATCTCGAGATTTCCGCATTTCCCCAAGAGCATGCGTAGATGCCAGTGATTTTCGCATCACCTACTTGGTCACAACATCGGTGATACCTGACGGAAGAAACTACAAGTGAATCGTCTATAAGAGCAATACGCAATATGTCTGATAGAGTCCTACACCTCTGGAATGGCGTATAGAGCGAGTTGGATGAAGAACACGTAGATGAGGAACATGAAGAAAGGACGTGAGACATTGGACCGACGTCAGTTAACTACCGCTGTCTGAGGAAGCAGACGAAAACGACGAACGGCGATCGTCGGAAAAGAGATCAGGAGACATGAGCGTTTCCCACAGCGTTGTTCCTGAGCGTCACATGAGGCTCGGTCACTTCGAGAGCTGCGACGACTGAGTGGCAGGCAGGTTAATTCGCAAAAGGTGAACGCATCAAAACGAAGGATGAGATTCCGCATTCTCATTAAATTATGACCTGTGATAGAGCATACTCGCATTAGAGCAAGAAGAAAGGTTCTCGCGAATGGCTAATAAGCATTTTCAGAGCCTTTCAAAGAAGTTTTACCCTATAACAAAACACCTTCACCATCTACACACAGCTCCGCATCTGGATTAGCGTCTCTGAACTCTTTTAAGATCGTTGTACAAAACTTGAACAACCTTATGATTTAGAGTTTTCGTTACTCAGTTCACTGACTCAAACTTGTTCTAGCTGGATAACTTATTTTGAACATTAAAATACCTTCTTAAAGTAAAAATATGATAAAATTTGAGAATAATATTATTAATGTTAAGTGTTTTTAGTCAGGTGTAAACTGCGAAAAATTGACAGAGCTTCCTTACAAATACGGATACAGCTAGAAAACTCAACGGTGCTGAATGGAATGCAGGCCAGTCCTTTTTGAGATGTGTCCCACGTTCTAATGCCACGCGCTGTCATGGAAGTTGTCTGAGTGCGCGTCTGCTGTGTACAATAAACTGGCTAGTTGGACGATGATCAAATCAGTGTTTCATCCCAGGCTAGAGTGATACCCATAAACCAGGCCAGGAGGAAAGAGAAGCACGGCCAGTCTAGGAGGAAGCTAAATCTAAAAACGATTCCCACAATTCTTTCTAGTGTGTACGTGGTCAACACCTCGCGTTGGCCGCGCTGCAAGTGCCGTTGTGCGGAACAAGCATTTAATACATAGACCAAATCATCAGTTTTCGAAAGAGAGGAGCCTGATTTTTGCCTCAGCCGAATGCTAATGATTGAGACCTTCCTCGATGGTGATGGGTAATTTTACAGCCATCGCACACGTGCAACGTCGTTCTAGTCCGTTATTGCTCTGTCGAACGATCAGCTTCAACCAAAAAGGAACCTATTTGTTCTTTAACGGTTTTGTATAATAGTGAGGGCACTCCTACATAGTGCTGTTTAGGTACAGTAACGAATTTGAAGACGTCATCCTCTGTTCGCCCATCAGTAGTCCTGAGTTTAAGGAGTGAGCTCGTTCTTGTGGTATGAAATGTTGGGGAGGGTGGTTGCGGCTGACAGCAGGTTCTGCACTGCTGTTTTTCAGGAACGACGAAATCGGCCGAATAAGCATTATTGAAGCGGAATAACTCTATCAGACTAGAGCCTTTTTGGCTGCAAGGTGTTCAGAGCTCGCTCTGTCTGAAACGAAGATGTGGCCATCAGAACCGAATCGCCTACTCTGTTGGGCACGCCACTCACTGTCAACAACATCCACTTTGTCAGAGGTTTCATGCTGCGTCCATGACTGCCTGATCCCTGACGGCAGTGGCTGCTCGATCTGAAGATGACGTCGTCGAATTTGCCATCGTGCCGCGGCGGCACGTGCGGGTAACTGCACCCTCTGCATGAAAGCGTTGCAAAATCCATGTCTTCCGTTCGAGCTAGAACTAGTTGGGGTCGAAACGGTTTCAACGCTAGAGAAGTGTGCCTCCCCAGCCGCAAAGGGTGTAATCTGAGCAAGTGAAGCGAGAAGACTTCGGCCATTACCGTTTGGAGTTCTGAAACACTTGCTGACAGGCAACTAGAGGTAGCGGGATGGGCGAAGAAACGGCTTCCTGGAAGTAGCACGGCTACTTCTTGCTTGAATCCTTTAGGTAAGCAGCTTCTCGGATCTCGCTACACTGTAATCTCTCAATTTTCGAGGTCACATGTATGCGTTCAATTAAACTGACAGAGGTGTCTCATGTCTCTGACAATGAAACAGGAAACTTATAGTGGGAAAGACTATCCATATAGAGAAATTTTGATCAAAAAAGGCTGAAGTTTTGTCTCTACTTGAGGCTCAAATGGAAACGGTGGACTTCTCTCCAGTCAGAGTCTACCTGCAGTGTGTTCTGAATACATAGGAAGGCTCGATGCTACTTAAGTCTCAGGGCCTAAAAAGAAGCTGACATTATCGAAGGCGAATCGCCCACTCGACTGTTCCGGTCGGTTTCACATGCATTGTGCACGCCACACTCCTATAGGGAGCGATTTAAGCCACGTGTGAGAGGTTCAAGCTGCTAATTCCACGAATAGCATTTTGAACTCAGGGAAGGGAGAGTCCCATTCATCCACGTTTTCCTCCATCCGAGGGTGACTTAGCAGTCTCTCAGCTGTCTCATGAGGGCAGTTGGGTTGCCTTACTCCCCTTTTCGTCTCATTCTACCACTTGCCCTTGGAGCTTCTGTAACTTGAAACGATCCTAGGGCGGGTAATTTTCCCAACTCCTTTGGTCTTCTCCAGGCTCTGAAGAAGGCAGCTACGCCGAAGCGTAAGCCGAATAAAGAAGTATACCAATTTTGGCTCAACAGCTTCACACGAGATCCTACAGCACAAGAAAAAAAGCCAAGATTCAACGACAGTCGAACATGGAACATTTTGAACTCATTTTCTGATCTCCCGCAATGAATTCTTGTGGTTTGAGGAAGCATTACCATAGACTTGTTGAGATCAAAGAAGCAAACCGAAAAAGACCTACATTCTTAGCAAAACGTTGATTTCAAGGATCTATGGGTATCCTACCGTCTGAAAATGGTTACTCCGTCGCGAAGCGTTTTTGATTGTGGGACGCTATTGTAAGTATAGACGCGCTCACACGTGATGACTATTCGGATAAATTACCTCCAGTGCTATTCTGCTATCAGCCGTTTCGCAGACAAAATGAGAGTCTTGAAAACGGCTGCGGTCGCGAGAAATTCTTGGGAGGGCGTTGTGATGTGGGATGGACACAAACGGTGAGCCTTCCCCAACACACCTAATAACTAAATACAAGGCACTAGGGGCACGGAATCACCTCGGAATTCAATTTCCAACTGTCTGTCAGTGAGCAGAAGTGTTGCGCTACTACTGTGCTTCGCACTCGTTACTCTCAGCAGAAACCCGAAGCTTCCATCGAACACTCTGTGTTCGATCGAATCCTTAGCAGCAGCAAAAGGCAATCGCTTCATTAGATCTATTGGACGAAAACGCATTCCAGGGTGTTCTACCGAAAATGCCTGCCAAAATTTCTTGTCGCCCTGTCAATAGTCAGGGAGATGTGAAGATTCGCATAAGAATTGGCCGGCTAGCTCTTTAAACGATCTTTAATGGGTCCACGTAAACACCTTTAGACATGCGATCTAAGCATGCTAGGACACCACCCATCCGAAGCTACTCGGAGGCGACATAAAATCTGTCGTGCACCCACTCCGCTCCATTCTGGAAATCCTTTATTTTACTGTATCTCCACCTGTGAGGAATCAGCGTACCTACTTTTGGAAGCTCATTTCTCTTGTATGATCTATGAGGTAACTGGGGCGGTAGTAGTACAGCAGAGCAGTATTGCGCCCTTTTGATTTCTAACGAACACTTACTTGAGATGTACAAATTATTATATTTAACACAAAAAAACAACAAAAACAACAAAAATTCTAAACCAAATTATATTATTAAATCTAATTTTAATTTCCAGCAAGTAAAACCATTGCTAGATGAGCCATTGCGTAGACAGAAGTATTCCTCAGCGGATGAAGTAAAAGATGACAAATAGCAAATGCCCAAAATAACGGCTTTGGAGTTTCGTTCTAATTCTTTAAGCGTTTAGCTTTTCTTTTTCTTCAGTTTTCCGTTTTATGACGAGAGCCATTTTTCGTTTTCTATTCCCTGCAAATATTTGCAAAATTTGCGCTCCTGGTGGGCATCAGCATGTCTGTTCTATTCCTTTGCTTACGATTGCATATGCAACTAAGGCGGTGGAGATTTGTTATGGTTAAAACATTAACGCACTGGGAGTTGAATAGCAGAAAAATTGAGAAACGGGCGGGCTTACCGTTACTACCAAATTGACGTCCTTTTCAAGAACATCCTTCGGTGGGACGGTGAAAGCGAACGACTCGTTGAACAGCGGAGCCAAAGTTTGAGGTTTTACCGACGTCTTGCGCTTCTCCAACTTGTTGCCTTGTTGCACTAACCACAATTTGACGTATGGATCTGAAATGTTCGACAGTATATATGTAGAAGCCCTCTGGTGGGACGGTACTCCTCCAAAGCTCGTGGTGTTACGAACATTTCCTTGGGAAAAAAAAGAAACTCTCTGCTGTTGGACTGGATTTAAGATTAAACGTCTGTAATGTCTAGAGTGCAGCAGAACCGCCTTTAATACCCATTTTACAGAAATGAATGAGAGTAAGGAACGATTCATTTTTATGAAGTACTCACCAAAGAACTGATTTTTTCTGGTTTTAAGAGTTAAGGACAAGTTTTCAGTAGTGGTGCTGTAGATAGCGAATAGGTGTTATAGTCCTCATCGTTTCAGCGGTGAAGCGCGAAGTAATCAAAAATTTGTTGACGAGGCTTCGCGCCTTAAGCCATTTTTCAACCGTGTCGTAAAAGAATCAGAGCTCCCTATATGTTTCGACCACTTCCATCTTAACAGCGTCTGTCTACAGCGTGGCATAATTACGCTAATCAGTCCAAGGCAATGGCATATTTGATCTGCGAAGCGGATTTTTTTGCGAATTGGTTTCAATGAGGTGTGTAGTGTACACAGTGGCCTGTATACCCTGTGAAAAATTCTACATAGGCGACATAACGACATCTTTAGGTATGAGATAGCATGAATATTTTAGAGCGCTGTGTAACCCTCAAATCTACCCGGATATCACCAAGACACTAGGCCCTCAGAGTTGCACATGCTCCAGCGCCGCAACCTCTAGTCTCGAAAATTTGATATATCCAGTGGAAAGGAACAATCACTAGAAGAAACACTTGCAACAACACATCAACAAAAACGATGTGATCAGGTTCACAGTGGACCTTATCATTCTTTGAGAGGTGCCCCTGGATATGTACACAACCAGCTCTGACAGGGGAAGCCATGAACTTCATTTTCGGTCAAACACCGCTACTGGAGCTCCTTTCCGTCTTCTTTGTCGTGAAGCCTAGACTTTTAGTGAATTTATGGTTCTATTTCTATTGAGATTATGATAAGCGACATTCTTATTTTAGAAGTCCCGAAACGTCATCTGTAGATACTCGACTGCATCAAGTTTTACTACTAACCATGGAAGGGTCTCAGGCGTAGGTGTGAATGGTGGAAATGGATAGCACTGCGAGAATCTCCGCCCTTCATGTGGAAAGAAAACATGTTTCGTTTTTGCTGAGTCCTTGAACCCAAAGAGCTACGGACCCTCGAAATTGCTGGTACACTATTGCACCGTCACCCGTACCCACCATAACCTACCGTAATCGGCCGAAATTTAAAAAAACGGATGTCAGATTCGTGGTCAACACCTGAAATAACCCCCCTGGGCGAGGTTTGAGCAAAAAATCTTTTCGACCTCTCCTCGACCTTTGGAGTCGTGAAAGTAGTGTCGTGAAAGTCGGCATGACATGCCAGTCTAAATCAGCTTACTTTCTACACATCTCCTACACATTTATTTCACTCTAAATTGTCAAATAAAGGTTTCTGTGAGCTGTGTTTCACTCACTTTTTTCAGTTTCTGAATTATACAGCGTTTTGTGTTTTCAGCGAATGTTAAACAATGACCTTACAACAGGTACAGGTTACGGCAGGTAAGGGTGACTAGAGATGTCGAGGTCATAATCACCGATTTTGCCCAAACTTCTCCCAGGGGGATTATTTGGGGTGCTAATTAGGAATCTGACATTCGTTTTTCAATTTCCGGCCGATTACGGTAGGTTAAGGTAGGTGCGGGTGACTAGGACCGTCGAAGTCATAATCACCGATTTCGCTCAAACTTCTCCCATGGGGATTATTTGGGATGTTGATCATGAATCTGACATCCGTTTTCCGTATCACTCTGGAGTATGTTAATTTACAGCAGGTAAATGCGATTAATGGTAAGGTCATGGTAACCGTTCTTGTCCAAACTTCACATTGAGTATGAATCTGATCCTTATTTAAAATTTAGAGTGAAATAAATATGTAGAGGATGTGTAGGAAGCAAATTGGTAAAGAAGACAGCAATCATGAGAAACGCAAAAGTACGGCATAGCACGGGGTCTAACACCTGACCTAGCACCTGCGAAGTAGTTCCGCTCCCTGCCGAGCCACCGACTCGCTTGCCGCAGAGCCTTTCGCCGCGTCCCATACAACAGCGCGCGCACGCATGCACATGGGCACGTGCTGATGAGCTACTGTACCCCTCCCCCCCCCATTCGAGGGCCCGTAGCTCTTGGGGTTGAATGACTCAGCAAAAACGAAACATGTTTTTCTACTATATGAAGGGTGTAGATTCTCGCAGTACTATCCATTTCCCCCGTTCAGACCTACGCCTGAGACCCTTCCCTGGTAAGAATGCTAAGATGTAAACATGAAGCTCAGCGAACCAGCTACCTTGAGAGATGCTATAGTCAGCACTCCTATTTCCTAACATATCCAGACAGGACTATCACTCTTTTAATAATTTAGAGAAGCAAAGCGATTGCTGTGAAGTCTTTTGCAATAGCCAAACAGACTCTTTAGAAGAGTGACCGCGATCACGCATGCGACCTTTGAAAAGGTGTAAGTGCTGGGTTTACACCGCCGACGTGATTGTAGGCGGCAGTGACGATTTTGCCTCTAATTTATAAGAATGCTCTCTTTATGACATCGCGGGTCGGGATCAAGATCGTTTCGTAGTGAATCTATTTATAACTTGGAAGTGTTAGCAGACAACCAACGGCTCAAATGATTGATGCAGGAGAACAAAACCTGCGGTTCTCACTGGACTAGAAAGGATGTTCAGAAATTCAACATTCAGAAGAAGAGAGTTTCACGTGCGGTTGTTTTGCTTCGAATTAGCGCCTGCAACTAATTATCATACTCAGCAATGTAGCTGGGTCGAAGCTACCTCGAAAACACTGGGAGAAGGTGATAAGGCTCTAATTTAAAGCTCTTTTTTTACAAAGAAGAAGAAGAAGCTGCAAATATTATGAACACACCGGGTCACCTGCTTTCGCACAATAAATACTTGATTGCTCAAAGTAGGCCTGCGACCTACCTCACTTGGAGCCTTGAATCAATATAATCTATCACAAATGATACGCCTTTTTTCGGAATTTCATGTGGTGAAGCCGTAGAAGTCAACTGCTTGGAGTTAGTGCTTATGTTTTAAGAACACAACGTTGGAATGGCTAAGATGTATTTTGGTTACCTTCGATGGTGCAAGTCTAGCCCCGAATTCTACCAGACTGTCCACTAATTCTTGTCCGAAAATTTCACCATTTTTATTTTTTTTCCAACTTTATTGAAAAACAAGTCTAATCAACAATATAATCACCACAGTTATCCACAACAGTGGCCCATCGATTGGGCAGGTCACCGATGCCCTTCGCCCAGAACTACGGGGGCTGCGACTCGAAGAAGTCCGCGATGTCGGATTTGAGGTTGTCGTAGTTGGTGAATTTTCTTCCGGCCAAATGGTGCTTCAGCGGGCGGAACAAGTGATAGTCGGAGGGGGCGAGGTCCTGGGAATACGGCGGATGGGCAACCGTCTCCGAGCGTCGCCAACTTCTGCTGGGTCTCCTTCCCCACGTGGGAGCGCGCGTTGTCGTGCAGCAGGTGGACCGAGGCCCGTCAGGGACGCTTTTCTCGGATGGCGGCGGCTAGTTTCTCGAGCTGACCGGTGTAGATGGAGGCGGTGACCGTCCTGCCTTGCGGGAGCAGCTCGAAGTACAGTATGCCCTTGGCGTCCCACCAGCAGCAGAGCATGATCTTCAGCGGGTGCAGGTCGGCTTTCGGCGTCGTCGGTGGCTCTTCTCCACGCGGGATCCAGACGGCACGGCGGGCGACGTTGTTGTAGAGGACCCAGCTCTCATCCCCAGTACCAGGTCCTCGAGAAACTCCTTGCGATGCGGACGAAGGAGGAGGGACTGGCAGACGACCACGCGCTCTGCTTGTTGGCGTCCTTCAGACGGTAGGGGATCCAACGGGCCAGAACTTTGTGGTAGCCGAGTAAGTTAAGTCGATTATGGATGGTGGACGTGCTGCAGCCGAGCGTCGTCGCCAGTTCACGGGTGGTGGCTTCCGGCTTCTCCTTGATACAGCGATGGACTCGTCATCATCCACCGTAGAAGGCCTCCCGCTGTGCTCCCTGTCCTCGAGGCTCGTGTCGCCGCTCTCGAAACGATTGAACCAGCGCCTGACTGTGCGTTGGGACACTGCATCCTCCTTGCACGCTCTGCAGATGTTGGCGACCGTGTCGTTGCCCAGCAGCCACTCGCAGTACACGAACATACGAATTCGACCTTTGTCCATTTTAGCTTGTACTGGTAGCTAGACGCGGCGACTGCGCCTTATATACCCCTAGCGTGGAACTCTGGAGAACCTTCTAGAAGGTTTTTACACTTGCCTGATATTAAAAATTATAGAATTTGGAAAATTTTCGAACAAGAATTATTGGACAGCCTGGTATTAAGCTTTCAGTCATTGAGATCTAGCCAAGTGTGTAAATATTTCTCATCGCTTCATCCGTTTGGTAAAAATAAGCCTCCTCGAGAAATAACATCTCGTCTCGTCCGACTAATGCTCCATCAAATATCACATCTGGTGGTGAGTTTTAAATAGGAATTAGAGTAAATGTATCTTACATCAACCCGAAGCACAACATTAGGTGAGAGGTTGACCTTACCTGAACTTCCCATCTTGTCCTTCGCCTTCAGATCCCGTGCCTTTATGACACTTACAGTAATTTTGTTGACTTCAGGAAGATAGCATAACGACAGCATCAATTCACCGCACAATTCCTAAACAACTCATTGTAAATAAACATCAGTTCGCATCGCGAAGTAGAACCGCGTTCTTAAATAATGCCTCACTCTGGAAATTGTTGGCCGCTGAAGATGCTTCCAGTAGACGGGACTGCTTTCGAATTTCACTGTCTTCATCGGCAGAAGTATTTCGCCGATAGGGTCGTCAGACGTGAAGCGGTCGTAGTCCATCACCTTGAAAAGATCCACGGAAGTAGAATATCGGCAAGATCGATAATCGAATGAGCTCTCGAATTGCAGGTTTCGTAAACTCCTCATATAATGATACCCACAAAAATCAGTTTCATAAGATATAATCAACAAAGTGAGATGTATTTGCGATAACTGCAATAACGACGTCTTCGCATCCGTTGTTAGCCTCTGGTTCTGAATGTTATAATATGGACTGAATGACGGTGAAAGTAATCTTTCCTTTCAGAAAACTCGCTTGAAGACTGGCAGGGTAGCGTGCCTTAAGAGGAATGTCTACACATTTTGAATGACCATAAAAAATCGCTATCCTTGACAAGAACAATTTTTTGTTCTTACTTTTACCATGAAGTGCACAGATGTAAAAAAAATTCCGTTGCAACATACCGAGGGAACGAGTCCGGTACTCCACCACGTTTATTTAAATCTTATTTAATTTATTTTTAATTTTATTTATTTATTTAATTTTATTTATTATTAGTGTGCTGCTGGGATAATGCTTTGTTGTGAGACACAACTTCGGAACGATCAGCTTTATTTCAGCCTGCCCTTTCGAGGACTTGGTTGTTAACAAAGGGCTGATGGAAATTCGAACCCAAGACCAGGAAGTCCGTGGCGATCATTGAGGAGCTACGTATACATAGGTGAAACAAGCACTTCACTAAGCTTCACTTCAGGTAACATTTTGCCGGCAAGCAAAAGCGAATTTTGCTAACCCCACTCGGTAAATATCAACAGGAAGCGCACTATGGCGACGACGACTTTAATACTGACCGCACCGTGTTGCTACGTAAAAATGAGATCGACCTCAGAAAGGCTTCAGAGGCCTACTGGACTGGCGAACGTAATCCAACAACGAATAGCGAAAATGAGTGCATTTCGATCACCAGTGAGCTTTTGCCAATCATCCATTTTGAGGCTCTGATTGTGAGACCGAGCACTATTATCCCTCAACGTCAGAATGGATTTGCAGTTGGTGCCTCAATTTCGCAGTGAGGATGACCAAACCCAGCACTCTCTCAGCACTGGTGTAGCAACGGTGAGCTCAGTTTGCATCAGTGAGACTCTCAGCGAGAGCAAGATATAACCGGACAAAAACTGTTGAAGCTGCAGGAGTTGGAGGCATAAGTCTTTGCCGAGATCAATCCCTGTTCGTAATTTCGAACATTTACCAGGGCTGTGATAACGATGTTATGTTGCGATCAAAACTTCTAGCGCCAGGCGGGACTCGAACCCGCACCTCCCTTTAACCGGGCGGGAATGCTCTACGCCATTACACCACCGGCGCCGTTTGATCGAACGAAACATCCACACCTCGTGGGACCGATCAGCACTCACCCGTACATCAGGATGAGCCGGCCGCTGATGTCAGCAGGGAACCAGTTAAGCTGATGGTCTTGATAGAATCAGCTCACAACCTCGATACCAAGCACTTGAGGCTTAATGAAACTGGTTCGAATTTACCAGGGCTTTCAGAACGACGAAGTTGTCCAAACGTCAGAACGCAATAAGGTTGTTCCACCATACCAAGCCTACGTGGCCCAGAAGTGTTGGACCAATTCATATAAAACGCCCAGGTTTTTTTCTTTGAGTAGGACGTGCGAAGTTATGCATCTCCTATTGTTGTTTACCAGAAGTTGTGCAGGGCAGAATAGTGAAGCGCTTTTTCAATTGCCATAGCTTATGCAGTTTTTAGAATTGCACGCACGTAAACAGCAATTAGTCAAACCCAATAGGCTTTGTGGAGTATTGCACTAGTGCGCGGCACATCATCTCCATATGCCTTGTCAGCGAAGCTTCCGAGGCTCAACGGCCGTCATTTTTCATACACAAGCTCTCCATAACATGTCTGCTTTAAACTTACGATTAGTCACGTGTAATCTAAATTGAAGGCATCTAGTTCGGGTCTAAAACGTCGGGTTCAAAGCCAGCTTACTGAGGGAATGTGCGCACTCTCCCGCCATTCTTAAGTGACCGTTGAGAAATCGGAAAAATGGGTGTATTAGAAGGCCAGAGCATTTTACCACCGAGCATCAGGGCAGGGGAGCGTTTTTGATCTCTCAGCTTACGACTAATGGCGAAAGTTGCCTAACTCCCAGCATTATCGGGGAGAAAAGGATTGCTACTGCACTCTTTTTTAGAGTGGTAGCTATGTGTTGTTGTGAGCAGGATTTGGCTGTGATCCTTTGCTTTCATTCAACATGCTTTTCCTACACTTCAATAGCAACCAATGCTGTTCTAACGAGCGCTTCCAACGCAGCCTAACTGTGGATTCGGTAGCGTTAACCAGGCGCAGAATTTTGGCCTGTCACGTAGAGCTGTTTCAGTATGCAGTTTTGCGTTCAATTATTCATTTTTCAATAAAGAACGGTACAACTCGTGGCGAGTTGTGTTTCTAAAAATGGAGAACGTACTATCGCATACTAGAATCTACGCAGTCACGCTACCCTTTCAATGGAAGGAGCCACGTTTCTCGTGTAAGTGCTCTGGAACTTTCCAGAAAACTCATTAAGGCCATAGTCTGCTACTCAAAAAGAGTACATTACGTTGGAATGACCATGATTGTTCTAGAAGAACTGAAGCTTACTGTAATGCGCAAAACATTTAGCGATCCCATTAGTGCCAGGCCTACAGATTATATGTGTATTGTAGTCGAGCAGCATTCAATCGTGACTTCAAACCTTCGGAGGATTTTAAGAAAAGATTGATATTGATCGACCATGATATGATTGAAGACTTCCATTGTCAGAGAAATTTTAAGCCTCTTCTAAAAAGGTCTCTCTCGTGAACCGGGAAGAACGGGTTTAGCCAGTTTAAAAAATTGATCATTTAGCTTTGTTCAGAATATTGCAGCTACTTCCACCAAAGCTGAGCTGGTGCCTATGGAAAACGTCCAGCGAGTCAAATAAAAATTGTATGCGATCACTCATTCGCGATTCTACGTAGGTAGCATCTACGTACTCATCGTCAGTCGATAAAAACCGTTACATACGCCATGAGCGCATGGCGGAATCTCGATACACTACGCACGCTGATTCCTTTCTATCGCTTTAGAAATCAGAGGAAAACGAAAATTGTGTGGTCATTCCAGCAGAGCGTTCGTTCTTTGATGCGCCCTACAAGCTTTCTAAGTTGACATACTGAACATACATATGTAACATAGCATAACATAACATAAAATAAGATAACATATGTATGAGGTGCGATAGCTCTTCAGTGGTGTTATGTACCTCCAGTCAGCTGCTTATAGACAGATGTCTGACCTGCTTGTAACACTTTAAAGAAGAATATGATCGTCTTTTCGATGAATTTCCTGTTAGATACCAACAACTTTTCCATTTCTGTTTTAAGCCTCGACTCAAAATATCAGAAACAGGAAGAAAACAAAAAAAAATTGAAAAGGATAATAAGGAAAGAAACAAGAAAAGAGAAGCATTTACCTGCATCACGAGGGTCATGTCCTGCAGTTTTTTGATCGAGTGTCCTAAAAATCAAAATTGAACGTGGAAAATAAATTGTTTGAGACTATTTTGTGTGGAAACTCGAGCAATTTTCGTTGATTGTCTAAGAATCGACTGTTACCTGCCGTACTTACCGCTAAGAATTGATGTGATTAAGAATGCCATGGTCTGAAATGACAATTGAGAACCGCAACTATTATTCATCCTTAAATCCTCTGAATTTTGGAACAGAGTGGTTTTTAGGTAATGACTTGACGAGAACAAAGAAAGCACTTCATTGTCGGCTAAAATTTAACGTTATTTCGAACAAAAAAGGCTTAATTAGTTCTGCAGAAGTGTTTATTTATTTATTTATTTATTTATTTATTTATTTATTTACTGCACTCATAGGTGCGCATAACCATGAACACATCGTCTAGTAAGTTTGAAAAACAGATCCAGTACTGACTGAAAAAAAACTGCGGGAAACAACAAAAAGTAAACTTCCGAAAAAAATAGCAAAGTAGGAAACATATCAACAAGAAGTATTGCAATAAAAATTGCTGCGGGTGTCCACCCTTCTTGCGACTTCGGTTAACACTTAACGCATAGCCTTAAGATCTAGCAGAACACTTGGAAGCAGATAGACTGAGATCGCTTGAGAAAAAGAAAGCAACAGATTGTGCTAGGAAAGGTGGAGAAGCCAAGGCGAACTTTTTCTGTGTTAGTGGGACGTTAAGGCCTCCTGCCACGAGCAGTCTGTGATTAGAGCAAATTCCCGAAGTTGCGTGGGAAGCTTCGGGCCATAGGAGTTGCCAGAGCAGTAGGAGCTGTCAATAGCAGACATTAATCCCTCAGAACGCCCTTAAAAGTGCACGGAGTGAGCAGCCAAGCGGTTGTGTTCCGTGAGGAATGACGCATTTCTAAAGAACTCCTGTGAAGGCGACATCTACAGCGGGCACATGACTGAGAACAGCAGTGTACCTATCTGGCGCAGAAGATAATTTGCACAACAGCTGTTCTATGCTAGTTCCGTATTCGCGAGGCAGAATTCCGCATTGGTTTAAAGTCGACAAGCCTCGCTTAAGCATGAGTACACTAGCACGAAGACATAGAGGTCAAGAAAGAGCGGCAAAAGTTCGCCAAAGTTGTTGTTGTCGCCATGTAAGGTGAAATAAGTTGAAACGGAATAGTGGAAAAACAAAGACTTTGAAGCCTTTCGTTAACACAAAGGAAAATTGAAAACAAACTGAACATCCTGTAAATTAAAACGACTTTCTTCCACAAAAAAACTAAACTAGAGGCTTTCCAAAAACATTAGAATAATTTTTTTGTTCAAGGCCAATTTTAGTATGACTTCCTTTCATGTTTTAATTCACTTACCCAATAGGTGAACACATTCTCTGAGATAAGTTCTTTTTTTTTGAAGAAAAGTATTCGCTTAAGCTTGTTTTAAAGAGAGGCGGGATTTCGTTCAAAAATTTCGACTAGCTCTGTTCTTTAGATGAGACTTCGGAGAATTTAGCAGCTAGCTGACCTACTCTGAGAGCTCTTTAAAACATCCTGGTGTTGCTCGTGGATAAGAATCAACACTTGGTAACTTAGGTGGATACGTAGTTGCTGCTTACATGAAGCATCAAAGTGACGCAAACTGTGCTCTTTAGAATTATCATTGTTGCTTCGTTTACAGGTGAAAGACTCCATGCGAACAAAAATTCTGCTACTATTAGAATAAAAATCGCGACATCATGGTCGAGGGCATGGTACAATCTCGTTACTGACAGTAAAAACCCGCCTGGCCGCCTTCCGCCTCCCTTTAAAACAAGCTTAAAGCGAATATTTTTCTTCAAAAAATGAGAACTTATCCCAAGCTTACTTATTGGGTAAGTGGATTAAAACATCGAAGGGAGTCATCCTGAAATTTGCCTTAAACAAAAAAATAAGGGTCATATTAATTTAAAGGATGTTCAGTTTGATTTCAAAAGCCGTCAGATTTTTAAAAAAGTGTACAATTTGAAGTGAAAAGTGTTCAGTTTGATTTAAAAGCGTCGTTGACGTGAAATTAATATACATATATGTAGTCACGAGGTGCATGTACGTCTTAGTGGCAAAACGAACCCCTTCGAGAAGGGTCAAATATTTGAATTTTTCTGTTTCATTTTAACTGTATAGTGTATTCGCCGACAAATTTTTCAACGACGCTTTTAGTTTGGGAGGTAATGAAAGAAATCTTTAGGAAACAGAATTCCGTCGAAAGAAAAGAAGTTCTCGGTGCGGCATTTTCCACGATGATATGTTGTTGATAAGCAGGCATGTGGAGCAAATTACATTTTGGCTGTGAAGCGGAATACAACTCTTTCACACGTTTTTAATGAAACGATAATGAGGTGAGATTTGACTTTCAGCTGCAGGGCTTCCATCAATATGCAACATAGTCTACTTCTCCCATGGTACTGGTCTCTGAACGATATGTAAAGCATAACAAGATACAATCTATTGGTGAGATTTATTGGAAGCCGAACTTGAACAGTTTATAAGAAAAGTAGTCGTCGAATAGTCGTATTCCGTTAAACTTTATAAAGGGTCTGTAATGAATTGCAAAGAAAGAAGGCCACCAGAAACGTTGTCTTGATCGCATATCCTGCAAAGCAGATTGACCACCAGAAAACCGAGAAAGTCTATATAGAACATTTCATTCGCCCGGCGCTCTGTCCATGGAATAGTCCACTGCTATGCGTTTTGCATCTCATAGTAACCCTCGTTTAAGAAACAGTTCTGAAATATGACGGTAAGACAGACCATGACCAGAAGGTATTGCGGCTTTGTTCTCTGGAAACGTTGTACATTCACCCGAAGTGAATGCGTGGCCTGAATTACATACTCACTTGATCAACCACCTTATGTGCTCACCTCATAGACTTATAGACTCATCTTACGGTTAGATTGAGGAGAACCCCTAGAGGCTATGGTTCACAGCTTCCTCACTAAAAGCTTGAAGACTACGAGGAGTGCACGTAAAGCCGCAATTTGAATTTGAAATGACACTTTGGTATCTTGAACGTATCCATTATGAAGGGCGATAAAATTTTAGAGTGTTTCACTATTGATCGTTCAGCGGTAAACCAAATATGTGTCAGTTGAATGCAATGCGGAATGGGAGTTGCATTTTGTTGGTTGAAACGACCAAAATTGTGCAGGCATGTTGGCGAAAACTTTATGAAAGTGATCCAGGCCGAAAACTTGCTAGGCTTGGTACAACACAGCCTTGGAACTTGAGTGGGAACGAGCGTGGATGATGTTGTAGAAGTGGCACTACTTATCGTTAATGGATTGGAATAAGCACTAATTACTGCTGTGATGCTCGCCGAAAGGCCTTCGATCTTGAGTCGAACAACTAGCAAAGCATAAATTAACAGTTGGTCTCTTTGAACTGTACAAGAGAGTTTGAGAAAGTATGGTAAGGAAAGTGGTATTGAGAACTTTACCTTTTCAAGTTGACCGAACAGTCCTGTAAAAAAGTCACAAAAAGCTTCGAAGCGTGATAGCTCTGAAGAAACACAGTGAAGTTTAAGCGGCCCAAAGAATAATATTTGAACGTTCTCAGATGCAGTAAACATGTGGACGGAACGTTTTAGCAACAACTTCTACACTTCGTACGTGGAGCTATGGAGTCTAGAACTCTGGAGAAAATGAGAACTAGACGCTCTTAAAAATGCTACTTGGACGGCTCTCACGTCGCTGCATTTAAATATAATTACAGCACTCAATCGATCCACTTCAGCTAGTCGTATCCCAGAAATTAATTAAGCGGCCAGAAAAGCTCTGCCAATCTCCGTGCATTCGTGATGTCAAAGCACACCAAATTTCAACGTGTTCTTACCAGCCGTTTGCGTTTTGGAGGAAAGACGCCTCTGGATTCCTAAACCTCTTTCTGAAGCTTGCATACCACATTTTACGCGCATCTGATTCATAAGTTACAACTTATAGATTTCTTAGCCGAAAGTCAAGAGTGATAGCTGCAACAGTGACATCTGCAAGGTGGGAACGCAACAAGGACGAAATATCTAATTTCTGCTGGATTCAAGAGACTCTTGAAGAAGTAGCAGCAGCATGGTCTAGCATGGTTGCAATACAATTTTTCCGCCCGGCCAACCTACCTTGCATCTTTCCAGGGTCGGTGAATTGCTACCAGACTGGTACGGGAAGGACAAAGTACTGACTTGTTTAGTCTCTAGTCATTCGAAGTGATTCTAATTGGCGAGTGCCAGCTAACCGTCAGTTTGGGATAAAGCAGAGTCAAACCGTGAACAGCAGTTCCAGGTTTTTAACACATCGTGTTGTTGCGAGATGATGAAACGGCGAAACATGGGACCAACAAAATGTGAGAATGCCGCACTGCTTTTCCCGGATGGGTACATCTCTCAGTTCTCTAAGCACGTTCAGTTTCTCGTAACACCGAGACAATTCAGAAGCCGAGTTGAAAGTTTGTTGCTCAGATTTGAAATTGGTTGAATAGTAGGATGGTTTGTAAGTGCTGTCTCACTGTTTGTATGTTTTCGTCCCCGTGCTCTTTTTTTGTGATTGTTTCCGTGTTTGTTTGCTAACGCATTGCCTTGTGCAGTCATAATAAAACAATAAGCTTCTCAAATTCATTGAATTAAAATTTTTGGCACAGAGAGGAGTGCGTTTTAGGCCAGGTGCAACAGTTTTGACCAATGGTTACCTATCTGTAACACCTCGGGATCTCTCTGAACGCTATCGTTGACAGAAGGACGTCATACGAAGTTGGGTGGGGATGCAACGCTCGGGAGATCATATATCTATCAGATATATATTTTTCAACAACGCACCCATTAATATTACGTTGTAAGAAAAGTTCAGTCAACTTTTGACGCTTTATTGAGAACAATCAGTAACTCGGCTCAAGAAGCGCATTTTCAGATGAGCTGAAAGCTACTATCTCTCATGGTGCGAAAAATTAAAAAACTGAACCGCCGTGAAAATCTGATGAATTCGATAGCCTGAAATCATAGGTGAATTTGGGATCTTGTTTCACAATCATTATTTTCCTAATGAAGCCATCGCGATATTTGGAAAAAGCAAACAGTTAGCACTGTAGGTGATGAATAAATTTTATATGTTGACGTTTGGACTGTTGGTTCAACTTTCGACACTTGATGGCGACACTTGAGAAGTGAACGAAAGGGTCGTCTAGCAAAAAGTACTTGAGCGCATACGATAAGTCTCGGCAGGTTCAATTTCGCAAAAATTCTTCTCCTTTCTTTTCTTTTCGAAGGTAATGTGTGAAGTGTGTGATAGTGGTCTGAGTTGACTTGGTTCTCCTAGTTCCGCTATCCTAACAAATGGCTGTGTGCTTTGAGCTTTCGGAGAAAAGTGCGAATTTCTGAACGCATCGTGGATAGATCGACACTTACTAGCCCTTGCAGGCAGGGGTGATACGGTGCCTCTAGCTGGGTAGCGTTCTGGCGAGACGAGTCCTCTTCGTTCGCAGAGCGACATGGAGCGACCGGCTCTCGGGCAGCTTTTCTTTCTGGCTGGAATCGACAAGAACCCGTGCATAGCGTGCACCGCAGCCAAGCGGTCCATTGCTCTGAAGGACTATTCCGCTGTGCGATAAACGGAGCTGGGCAAACAGCTAAACGCAACGAAGTGTGCGGAAACAGGACTATGGAGGAGATAGCAGTCTCGAAGAGAAAAAATGCTCTAATCTGAGCGAAAATTGCAGCTCTTCGAAGACGTTCGCATGAATGCCACATAAAGCGGACGAACTTTTGGATGCTGTATGCCTGGGGCGATACGCTGACTGAAGATGCAGCCGTGCGGCGTGAACTGAAGTGGATTGGAGGTCGACAGCTCTGCGCATGAGACGGTGTTATGAGGTTGGGCGCGGAGTTGAGCGGCGTTGGAGCGTGAGCGTTAAATCAGAACGGAAGCTAACTCGCTTAAAAAGCAATGAATGGCTGATACCCTGACGTCCATCGGCAACACCTGGCTCAGCGGATTATTCTCCGCAGTCAGCAACCAGGCTAGAATCACTTCGATGATGGAGTTAGGCCTCTCATGAGTATGAAATAGTATGAAAGACAAACCTTCAACGGAAAACTTTTCACCACTATTATCCTAAAAATAAATGTTGTAGAGTTCTTGGAAGAGTACGGATGGAGGATGGGCAGGTATGTGGAAACAATATTTCAATTCCAAAGGCTGTGCAGCGTGCTTTCGGTCAGCAGGAGAAAATCAAATCGAGTGTGGCTAAATCTTTCGCGAATAATTGTTTACTTGCGGCGCTCGCCTCCAACTTGAAGGTGAAAAAACATCGGTGAAGGGCCTCACAAAAGTGGAGATCTCGTTTCGTTTGGAAAGCGTTGGACGGCTATCACATTTCTAACAATGCAGTTCGTCTCTCGAGGTTGGAATTTGAATCAATCAACTTTATACATCCGTAAACCTTATACGGGAATCTTTCACAAGTCTCCGCTCTTCTCGCGTTAGCTATTAGAACCTGAACGTCAGGGAGGTGCTTTTCATACTTTTCGTAAGCATAGAGAGGCGAAATTATGATTTTTTTAAACAAAACACCTTCTGCCAACTTTTTTTTTCAGAGAGCAAGGAGGATGATGGCATCAGTGAGTCCTTTTTGGATGGTGCGGATGATGCTGATGTTTGGATGATATTGATGGATACACTCGCCCTCGGCGTTATTTCGGGCATCTGCTTGAATGGTTCGCTGACTCACCAGAAACTACGAACTTCTCTGCCGCAAAAGTGCGCTGGAAAACGGCGCATTCCGATGCTTTTGCTTGTTGAGCGGAGCGGCACGTCCAGCACTGTATCCCAAAGGTAGGTCTGAAGCGCGGAAGTGGTCTATATGGACGGAGTGGCGTCCGATAAAATGCAAGTACCGCCCGACAAGAGGATCGGCCGATTAAATATCAAACGCTTTGGGAGGACTAGCTTCGCCAACATTGCCGGACATTGGTGGCATAGGATGTAGGATTGCATGCGGCTCGAGAAGAGCCCGAGGGTTCGTCTTCTCTCATTATGATTTAGTTTTGCATGCTTGTATTGGGTTGGTCGATAATTAATGTCGATTTTTCTCATAAATGGCGTGAACTGCCTATTTTTATGCAGTAATGATGGCGTGGCTCATATTATTATACACTGTTTTAAAGGTTAAACCTTAGACAATCTTCAGACAAAAAATGATGGCCATTTATTTGAAAAAGGTGAAAAAATTAACCACACGCCACCATATCGATTAATCGTTAAAAATGCTAAGTTGAAAATGGACAATCAACGAGAGCATTATGGGCACAAAGCTAACCGGCGCATAACAACTCCAACTCGGGAGATGGCAGAGAAGCTTGGAAGATTGAACTCAGCCGTTTACTTGCACTTCCAATAGTTTGATTACGTAAACGAGGAGGATGTTTGGGTTCCTCACGAATTAAAGGAAATCCCTTTCACCAGACGCATTATCGTACGCGATTTTTTGCTGAATCGCAAACAAAACGACCCATTTCTAAAAAGGGTTATAACGGGTGATGAGAAGTAAATTGTTTACGATAACGTAGCACGAAAACGACCATTAACCAAGCAAGGTACATCCCCATAATCAACCTCTAAAGCCAGCAGTCACCAAATGAAGGCTATGCTTTCTGTGCAGTGGGATTTCAAGGGTGTGGCCTAGGTTGAGCTGCTTCCAAGAAGCCAAACTATTGACTCGAGTGTCTACTGTCGGTAACCACCGAAACTGAACGAAGAAGTCAAGAAAAACGCCATGAACTAGCCAATCGCAAGGGCGTGATGTTTCATCATGACAACGCCAGACCGTAGGATTTTAATAAACCGTCCAAAATTAAAAGAGCTCAATCGGGAACTGAAGCCACGTCCAATCTATAACTCTGATGGTGAATTAGCAGCATCAGATTACCATTTGTCGCGCTCCATTCAGAACCATTTCAATGGTACCAACAATGGTAAAATTTTTCGTTCCCAACAAGCCGTTAAAAATTAGTTGTATCAGTTTTTTGCGACAAAAACCAACCCTTCTTCGAAAGTGGAATTATTCAACATACTCAAAGACGGCAGAACGTATTCCAATAAAATTGTCAATTTATTAATTCATTTCATTTATTAGTGTTTGTTATTAATATAAATTAGTTTACTTTGAAAAATATGAAAACGATTAATTATCGAACAAACCAACAAAAGTGGGCATTATTTGATTATCCAACAAAATCACTGGGTCTCGGTCACAGCGATAAAGTGTTTGACAGATTGAAGTTCGCTACGTCTGTCTGTTTATTGAGTTGCTGGAGGAGTGAACCTTGCTAAAGATTATTTGATGGTCATGCAAGGATGTTGAAAAACGTTGAGACCTAATTATAAGCTTCTGCGGTGGGTGGTGGGGAATCTACCTTTCAAAAAGGAACTGTATTTCAAAATGCCAGTGACTGCAAAACGTCGCCAGGAGGTTACATAGTTCCAGAACCGAACATCTTCGGAAAACCGCAGGAGAACTGGCCAACTAAACCTTTGTACTCTACAAAATGGGAATGATGCAATGAAATCCAATGTATTCGTAGTGAATCTAATAATCGTTAAGTTCTATGAGCATGAAAAACAAAAGGAGAACGAGCGATTTCAACTCGACCTTGAGCACATGAGAGTGACATCCAACCCACAGGATCACCGACTACCCCCACTGAAGACGAAGCCAATCCCTAACCGTGAGAGGCTACTGTACTCCATTGCTAATCGGCCGAATCTTTTCCTGTACAGGGCTCGGGTCGTGGTATTTGTGGTTTTTTATTTCTGCGGTAAAGGCGCTTCTGTTAATCAATCTACCGTTCAGAGTCAGCGCTGAGGTAGTCTTATTGTCAGCTATTTGGAGTTCTGTTGCTGAAGAAGGGCTTGAAGAGAAAACTCGAATTTTTCTCATCTTGAAATTTAGGCATTCCCGTGATATATATATATATATATATATATATCACGAGAAGATATATATATATATATATATATATATATATATATATATATATATATGTGATATATCACAAGGCCATGAACACACTGAAAAAAATATATATACATATATATTTCAGTGTGTTCTTCTGCCAGGGAGATTTTTTAGGTGGAATCTATATTGCTGGCCTGACGACGTCGTCTTCGGAGGCCTAAAAGTGGCTCGAGGCTACAGATTAGTGTTTTACCCGTCCAGGTGCTCCGCCCGCGCTAGCTTTTTTGACCTACAGTTGAAAACACCAAAAACCCCGAATTGTCAAGCAACTTACGCAGTGTTCCACCGTTTGTGATTGCCACCGCAGCGATTGCCCTTACACCCTAAGCCAGTCAGCAACGAGTAGCGAATGGAACACACTCCACAGTCATAATGTCACAATATGCAGGACAGGGAGCCCCCCACCCACACTCGTCAATTTCACGGCTCAGAGCGGTGCAAACGGGAGGAGATCGTTTGTTATGGCTAAACACTCGTTTGAAGAGATGTTGGGTTGTGGAGGGAACTCAAAACGTGAGAATTAAACGCAGAGGAATGCACTCCATGCCACAATAGCCATGACTATCTACTCGATTGACCACACCTGCGATAAGTCATGCGGAAAAGCGCCCATTAAGAAGGCTCACTCCCTAAAAGATCTCGAAAGTCTATATTGATGTAAAGCCCTGTATTGATGTAGATGTAAAGCCCTGTATTGATGTAAAGAACTGCAGCGTGCTTTTTCTTTGTGTCCATTTGTGCATAACTTCCGGGATGTGTCAAATCGATCCTAGGGGACGTCTAACAAAATTTTGCTATTGAAGTACATTATCCGAAGCCGTTGAAAGCCATTCAGCTTTATAAATGAGTAGTTTAGAGGGGCCTCAGCAGTGAATGACTTTACATGCTTCCGTTCGGAGGTTCAGGCTTTAGGCCTGCAAACAGCGCTTGATTAGTACGCAACAAACGAATTTGACAGCAGGGAAACTATCCCGCCATGGACTACTAATTCCTTCTGTCATTGAGCTCAAGTTGTTCAGCGAAACCTTCAATCAAGGTGTGTTCACAAACGACTAAAGGTAAACTCTGCCTACAAGGTTCATTTCAATACTGAACAAGCACATATATGTACTGTAAGTGCAGCCGATACAAAATCTAAACTTCAAAATACACCTCAACTTTATTGGCTTAGCAAATCAGATCTCATATAGACCACAGAATTCTATGTTGACATAGCAGTCTCCATAATTCCATATTCACATAAGGAAATTTGAAACCTTTCTCTGGTAGCAAGATTGCAACAATAGGTTAAGGTAGAATACAACCTATAGGAGGGAAACATGACTATTGTAGGCAGTACAATTCGTCGCGAGGAAATAAAAATACGACTGATTGGGCCAACGTTTTTTGCTGCAGCGTAAACATATATATGTTTAAAATTTAGACCGAAAACGAGGTCCGAGAAGAAGGGCAATGTAGCACTGCTTCGAAATTTTCGTGAAACTCCGCAGTCCACGTGAGGTACCGATGATCGGAATATGGCTTTCACGATGCACGAGAAGAAACTCTCCAAGCACGTTGCCCAACGAGCGATTAGGTTGCAAGCAAAAAATAATGAATGTGAAATGCAAAGCAATGCGATGTGGAAAATGAGCCAAGGGAGGCCTGTTCGGTCTTCGTCTCTAAGTTCATCGTAAATGAGGAGATAGCCGATGCACAATTAGTCGGTTCTCGCCTCCCTCGGAATCGTCGTCGCGTGCGTTTCCTCGAGCACAAACTTCCGCTTGCCAAGGACCACCGTTTATGCGCACATAGTCCACACTTCAGGCTAGGTTGGAAAGTTTCGATCTAAAGTGCTTATTGCGCTCTCATACGCTAGTGCCTTAAGGAGGAAAACGCCTCGAGAGATTGAAGCTCCACAACTTTTTTAAAAGATGCGCAGCATCACTGAATAGCAGCCTAAGCTCACTACCAGTTTCGCCCCGGCAGAATTCGCCAAGCGCCTGCACTTCGCCTGCAACGATTTTTGCAAAAATTCTAAGAACAGGAATTAGTTGTGCCCAACGGCGGCTTAATCGACAAGAGGTCACAACAGGCACTTTTGTGACAGCCAGCAGGTGTAATAGTCATGTTTGTGTTCTGACCCCATTTTAAGCTCTCTAACGCACGTTTTCGTTGTATAACAGCCTTACTAGGATACTATCTCAACGGTAGGTCGGAACGGCGCAAGTGTTGTATATGGGCAGAACGGCCTCTCTCTGGGAAGTAACAAACTGCAGGTATCTCGACCCCAATACCACTCTGCGCTGAGTTAGGGGCGACGGAAGGCCTCCCACCGAATTGTGAAGAACGGATATCAGATTCGTGATCAGCACCTCAAATAACCCCCCTAGACGAAGTTTCAGCGAAATCGGTGACCCTGCCTGATCCACATTTGTTAACGGTATGAGTGGTATATTATATGTAAACATGCTCTATAACACACTGTAATACCCCTAGGTGGATTACCTATATGATAAACATGAATTTTGCAAAATTGCAAAACAAGCGCAAGCGGAATACAAACCCCCGACCTCTTGCTCACGAGCCCGAGCGATTCCCTACTACGATACCTGCGCGCTGCGCTGAGTTGCGATATGAGCCCTCATCCCGCGCGCACCCGTCGGCTGTGGAGCACGTGAATCAATAGGGCGCCAACAGGCGACTTCCGTCGCGACGCGATGGCCATGCAATGAGGCAAATTGATCGATCGCGTCGCACAATCAATATGGCCACTATACGTGGCGTCGCGTCGCGGCGCGACGAAGTATAAACGGGCCTAACTCTGCGCAGAGCTGTATTGGGGTCGAGATACCTACAGTTTGCTACTTTCCAGGGAGAGGCGGTTCTGCCCATATACAACACTTGCGCTGTTCCGACCTACCGTTGAGGTAGGATCCTTGTTAGACCTTGAGTTATTGCTCACATTTCGTTTTCTATCACAAACATATCCTACATATTATCACAAGTTAACCAGAGGCCGGATAGATATTATCACAAGTTAACCAGAGGCCGGATTCACGATTGGTAAGGTGAAGAGTTAATGGTAATGGATAAGTCTACCAATAGAGAACAGTGGGCAGAGGGCAAGTTTGGTATTCATTATATGATAAAATTCGGTAAATTGTGTAGTTCTAACCCACCAATCTCCCACCTCCACGATCTTGTGAATTCTAGATAGGTAATGCGTTACGTTTTGAACTACGGCTAACCTAGCAAACGCATGCGAAGTCTCGCCTTACTATGTATAACAAAGCGCAGTCTCTCGACTTTTATTCATTTACTTTCGACTGTACCATTTACTGGTTTTTTGTAGCAGCAGGTTTTTGGACGAAAGTTTTAAGTACTCGAGCCTACTTTCAGAGCCTCAAGAGAAAGCCAATTCAAATAAAGCTTAATACAGGAGTAGCAAATTTTAGTGTTTTCGCTAATGAAATAAGTTCTTTGATTGGAATTGTCTCAAAATTTTCACGCACCTCTACCTCGTGGGACACTTGGTAACTGAACAAACGTCTTCTATATAGTATGATTGCTAATATTCAGTAATGTCAATTACATTACAATCCAAAATTGGTACTCAGAATCCATTCTGGGACCGAAGAAGATCTGTGGATAGTGTTGTTTTCCACACTTTCGGAGGAGTATTCAAGCTGTATGAGTCTAGAAACTTCTTTTTGTGGAGGACTACATAGCTAGTGGATTCCTAGATACTCCAATCCGACAGTTTGTCTCAAAGTTGTACTTGTACCCCGCGCGCTTCGCAGGCGATTCGTATAGTATGTAATTGGGAACAGAATTTTCCTGTCTATTACATCCGCTATCGCTATATATTTGCTGAATATCAAAGAACTGCGGAAAGAAATCCTCACGAAATTCCTTGCCTTTAATGAAGCAGAAACTCACACCTAGTAGTCATTGGCGACTTCAACGCCACTCCTGGAGCACGCCAAGACCGGGAGCGGTTTACAGGTGTGAACGCTGCAGAACCGCGAAATTCATAAGGGAACGAATTGGCTGGACTCGGAAAGAAATAGACTATGTTCTCTTGCCAATACGCGGGGAGAGAAAGACGTAAAGGTTCTGTGAATGCAGGTAGTGATCAGAAACATCTTCGATGCACCATGCGACTTCGGCAGGCCAAGAATACATGCGTCGTGGATAAGTCATATGCTGGGCTTTGCCTTCACGCTCAACAACTGCTGGATAGCATTACTGCATGTAGCGAAGTCAAGGAAGAGTATCGCAGACTAACCACATCATTAACAACGCTACCACCAATTCCACACGGTCGGTATTTGCTTGCACAACTTTTCCAGCGTATTAGACAATTATTACAACATCGCAGACAACTACGTTACGGGCACGAATCACCTTTCCTTGATAGAATATGCTGAAGTGTGCAAACTCATTAGAAGATCGCTCAAAGATGAGCTCCGGGAGTGCCGCATTGCTATACTACGAAAATCCGTTAAAACTAGTCGGCCTACTACTGGACAAAGTGAGATAGCTTATATTCGGCGCACCTTGACCACTCTTTACCGATACCCCAGAAATCCTCCCACTACCTGCCGCGACCCACTTGCCGGAACTGTAGATGCAATTCGACCATTCTACAACGGCCTTTACCGATCTCACCATGGCCGCCAACCCCCTTCCGCTAGTCCCATCGAACTCCACTTCCTTCTCAGAGAAGTTGAGAATGCCCTGTAGGGCATCAAAGCACGTTCTCCTCCTGGTTCTGATAAAATAGAGACGACTGCACTACACACTCTCTTATGCTCACTTGTCGTCTATGCCTGTTCCTCAACTCCGTCCTATCCACAAAAAATGTGTTAAGAGAACTAGCTTTCTCCGATAGCATCCTACTCAATAAAAAAAGAAGGTGCGTTAGATGTTGCAAATTACAGATCTCACCACTATCAACGACATACACGATTACGACAAAAATTCTCAATGAACGACTGAAAAATTGTCAATGACAGCATCATTCTTCTCGAAAAGCAAACTGAATTTCGAAAAAAATTTCTCCACAGTCCACCATATCCACACTGTAAACATGTTGCAAGAAAAGTCTTACAAATTCAACAATAAATGTTGTTCGTTGTTCATAGATTTTAAGGTAACCTTCGATACTATCGAACTACCAGCAGTATGGGTCACTTTGAAAAGCTTTAAAATCGAGGATAATCACAGCTTTACACAAACGGAAGTGCTGCTGTGAAGGTGGGCTCAGGTTATGTGAATTGAACATTCGAAAAGGCGTTCACAAGGAGATTCTCTTTCACCACTACATTTCGTGTTAACACTAGAACACGTGCTGAGTTCATTCAGCTGGCTCCTCTAGGATTCAACTTCGCATACGCTGATGATATCGTACTGCTTGCTTATGACTGCGACGAACCTCAAAGCTTGGCAGATTTTGCAGAGATATCAGGTCGAGTCGGATTAAAAATGGATTAGTCGAAAACAAAGTGGATGAAACCCACACGGAAGGGGAAGTAATACAAATACAAAAACGGAGAAATTATAGATTGTGTCAACGAATTCATTTACGTAGAACAGCTCTTGCCAAGCCCGCGCAATCCACTAAAAAAGATTCAGAGAACGATTCAAGCACGAAAAGAAGTCTATTTTAAATACCGACAGTTTCTTCGTACGAATGCCGTCGAAGTCCCGCTGTAAAGGAAACTCATTAATTCTTGCGTACTCTCTGCTATTTTATACGGTTAACAAGCTTGGACATGGGCAAAAGGGCCGCTCTGATTGAAAAGAATCCGAACAAGAACGCTGAATTCTTCGCAAAAGAGGCACGCAGATACTTGTGCCGTTGCGACAAGAAAGATTTAACAAATAAATAAATAATCTATACCTGAGTTGCTACGAACTTAAGAGAGGTTCAATTCCATCCATAGTATTGAAACGACATTGAATGGTATTTAAAATAAAATTTTTTAATAGTTCCCGTGACAAAAGAAACACAAATTTCGTTTTGTAATACCACCACGTGTAAGTTATTCTAGGGCATTCTTAGCACTGCGTTTGGGTGGGTGAAACACTAGCTAGAACGAAGCATGACTTGGTTAAAGGCTTTTAGGTGAGGAAAAGATGAATGGATGAGAAACAAAACCTAGGGCTTTGTTCGATAAAGATAACCGTGATGAAGTGCCAGTAGTAGGAAACGCAAGTTGTCTATCAAAGAACACAGAGTTTGGAAAAAAGCAAGCAGACCCTGTAGCCAATGGTGCAACCCCCACTACTGTAATATATCACCATCAGGGGTGGGCGTAATTACGATTAACGAGTTACGGATTTACAATTTACAGCTATTTTTGTCAAATTTTTTTACGATTCACGCTTTACGACATTTTGGGTCGTAAATGGTGAATTTTCGTAAATTTGGGCTTTCATCAACAACCAGCTAACGACTAAATTTATGTGGAATGGGTTACCCCACTCTGGTCCCTCTTATAACTCATTCCTATTTCTCTTTAGAGTTGATTTTTGATGATCTGATGTGTTACTGTGTTGTACAATACGACTTGCTCACAAGCTTCTCGAATCCGGCTTTTCTCTTCGCTAACTAACTTTTCCATTTCTCCACATCCAACAAGGGCTCCCGTTTAGAAGCGGACAGGTTCAAGAGAAGAAACAAGTGCTAAAAAAATGCTTAAAAAGATAAGCTCCTGCCTAGGAGGCAGGGGGCTGGGCTCCTCCGTTTCCGATCCAGAGCTAGCAAGGCACATCGCGTTCCTACTGCCGAAGGTTGTTCCATTTCCGCCCATAGTCTGTGTTTTGTTTGTATATATTTTTCTCATGACTGCCTTATGCAGCGTATTCAATAAATTCTTCCTCTTCTTCTTCTTCTTCTTCTTCTTCTTCTTCTTCTTCTTCTTCTTCTTCTTCAGCGTTTGTCCCGCTTCGAGGCGGGGTCCGCTACTCTGGTGTAGTGATGCCACTTCACGCGATCAAATGCTTGATCGGGATGGATACCAGCAACTTTTAAGTCCACATGCAACGTATCAAGCCAACACTGCTTCAGCCGCCCTTTAGGCCGTTTTCCGGGCACATCTATGTTAAGGCCAATCTTCCTAACAGTGTCACCACTAGCTCGAAGAACGTGGCCATACCCCCGAAGGCGAGCTTCACGTAACTTGTCAGCAATTGGAGCGACACCAAACCTCTGGCGTATTTCATCGCTACGAATACGGTCCAGACGCGTAATACCAGCCGTCCAGCGCAGCATTTTCGTTTCCATTACGCTGAGGCGAGTCTCAACCTCCTTGGTTGCAGGCCAGCACTCTGCTCCACATCGCTACTGGTCGGAGGATGGTTCTATAAACCTTCGATTTAAGGCGTTCCGGTATCTTTCTGTCGCATAAAACGCCTGTCATCGAGCGCCATTTGGACCACGCTGCGCTCACGCGCGAGTTCATCTCGAACGTCAGACTACCATCAGGGCAATTGCAGATCCAAGGTACTTGAGGTTTGTCGTTCGTACTAGCGCAGTTCCATTGATCTCAATGGACTCGGCTTCGTTTACGTCTGTCGTCAAGTACTCAGATTTTTTGACGTTTAGCTTGAGCCCGAACATCGACAAGCGGTCGTACCAAGCTTGCGCTTGTCGATCGAGTTCGCTCTTCTCTTTGCTTGCAAGCATCACGTCATCTGCATACAACAGCGTCCAGGGGGTAGGCTTCTGAAGATCTTTCGAAATGGCATCCATTACGACAATGAATAGGAGCGGGGAAAGCGCAGAGCCCTGGTGAACACCGACAGAGATAGAAAACTCCACCGATGTGCCGGCTGGCGCTCTCACACTACTCTTTGGACCAGAGTAAAGTATGCGCACCCACTCAATAAGCTCTTCGGGAACACCGCGTTGTCGTAAGGCGTACCATATAACCTCACGCGGTACACGATCAAATGCTTTCTCTAAGTCGAGAAAAGCTAGGTGCAGCGGCTTCTGCTTTTCGCGATGTCTCTCTACCAGAAGACGAGCAGCATCGCCTCCATATCCCGAGAATAGGACAACCCCAATCTGCCTCCTTTGTTTTTTAGTCCTTCTTACTTTTACTAAGTAGAAAACCGGTTTTACTATGTAATAGAGTATTAATATATAGTGGTAGTGCAGTGGGATATGGTAGGGCAGATTCTTCACTGCTCCTATAAAGCCCATCCGCCCTCTATCGCATGTATGCGATTTGTTCTCTGAAGTGCCCATTCCCTATGTGACGAAAAGCAGAACATGAGAGCCTCAAACCGAAGTGCTTAATCTGCAGAAACATAATTATAACTAATCGGTATTGGAAAACAGGTCGACACAGTTTACTGTTCCTCCCGATCCCATAGTCACTCTCCCTACCTCTTCCCCTCTCGCTTATACTTCCTTACCCTAAAATCAGTATGCCCTTCCTTACCTGTGTGCTGGCAAAGAAACGGAGTGAGAGTCAAGTCCGTACATGTAACACTGAGTTCCGGCTCACGTGTCACTACGTCGCCCGGGACGACACTCCTTCTGCACCCCGACACACGACTGCCACGAGTTCTGTGACCCATCTTCAGAGACCGGACGCACATTGAACGATACTGAGGGAAAACATTTGTCCCCTTGCCCCCACCCCCCCCCCCCCCCTCTCTGGTGGTCGCCATTGTTTATCCCCTCTTCACTGGTCCCCTCTACTGGTTTCCTTTACTCGGAATTCCTATGCACGTTGGACGATGTCTTCAGTACGTCTTCTAAATCTTAACACTCTTGGATGAGGTCTTTGGCACGTCTTCTGAATCCCGACGCACGTTGGACGACGTCTTCGGCACGTCATCTGAAACCCCGATCTGCAGTTGATCCCCATTCATACCCTGAAGCGTTTTCCGCTGAATATCTCGTAAAATTGGATGATCCGCCGCCAAGTTATAAGTTCGCCAGCAATCACCCATGGTTAAGCTGAAATAAAACCCAGCTGACATACGCCGCACGTCGTAGGCATCTCTTGGCTCCAGTGCCTTCTCCCCATGACGGACACATGACATTAGCCGATTACGTATTGGTAAGATAAGAGTCCATATTTTGACAGCAATATAGGCTTTTTAAGAACGTTGTTGGAAAAAATGTTGACTCCGTAGAATCTTTGGTCTCTTATGGTATTGTGGCATTTAATCTCTTTCTAGCTGAAATAATTGAGATTGAATCCAGTTATGGTATGGTGTGGTGTGGTGTTAAGGCTAGTAGAAGTAGCAAACTGGCATAGAACAGCACTGCCTTCATTGTTGCACTTTCTCACTGAATTTTACGTGAACAAAATACGTAAGAGAAAAATGGATATTCTTGTAACAAGATTGATTTCAAAACTATTTAAAATAGAGCCATATATTTTTACTACAGAAGTACTGCGTTGAAAACATCAAGTCCAGAGGAACATTCGGATGTTACACAGTCGTGAAAAACCTACAACGGTGAAGACGATCACTCCCCTATAGGAAGACGGTATCACACCCGAGCAAACTTGATTTGTTCGACGACGTCTTTGAATTCAAGGGTAACAAACCGCTTCAAGTGTGGTCGTCGAACCTCCAAATTCGGCGTTAAGATAAAAAACTGAATCACCGCAGATACTTACAGAAGAAGCAAAGTTCTTTGGAGTACCTGGTGGAAACGGCACACAATAGGGTAGAGTGCGATAATCTTGCAAAACCTTTTGGAGGGATTATACGTTCATAATATTTGGGTAGATATTTCTTGGAATTGTGTAGTAATCGTACACATCAGGTTTTGGCTCCATTACTTTAAAACAACAATTTAAAACAAACCCTACAAACAAGCTGACAAACTATAAACCGTATTGAAAAATGATTCACCTTTTGAAAAACCTTCAGTATTCTTCATAATACGTACATTCTACTCTAATGGCGAAAGGAATTTCCAGAATTCATTGAAAGTCTTTAGACAAAGTGAAATAAAACTAACAATGGTAATATAATAATAATCATAATGTAGGTGAAATACAAACCTGGGAACGAGAGTGTTTCGTGAAACTTTGGACTGAGGTTACGACGATGGACTTTGGTGCGCTCACTTTTCGACGGCTCCTCCATGAAGAAGACGCGCACATAGGGATCCGAGCTTCCTTAAAATTAGCATTCCGTTTCAGTTGTCATTTCAGTTGCCTTGACTTCAACTGAGTGCTCAGCTTTTGTCTTTTGTCCTTTTGTCCGATTGCATTAAACGATATAATAGCTTATTTATTTATTTATTTATTTATTTATTTATTTACACGAGTACGAGTACAATCGTGCGCAAACTGTATAACAATCGCCATCGGAAAAACAAATACAATCTACACATATTATCTAGGTGAAAAAGTAAATGATGGACAACGTCTAAGGCATCAATAAGTTACGGCTTCAGATGTGATTTCAGGAATTTTTTATAAGCATCATAATTCCCAGGAAGATTATGTCTTCCCCGAAGCTCCTCATATGAAGGGAGGGTCCTATGCAAGAAAAAGAAGCGCCTACAATTTCGCTTTGCTCTTTCAGCATCATACTTTATTGTACCACCACGAGTGTTAGTTGCTCTCAACGTCACTAGGTCAGTGAGTTTTATACTGCTTTCATCGTTAGCAATTTTGTGAAAGAGCAATAGGTCATTTCTTCTTCTTCTTCTAAACTCAAGAGTGTCGAGCACAAATTCACGATTCCTGATTTTACTTGAAGGGATTTGGTCATATGCAAACCCCAAGCTATCATAAGCTTTTTGGTGAAGCTGTTCTGAACTCGTTCTATTGTATCTATATCTCTTCATAGCTATTGCATAACATATCCTGTTACTATACACCTTACCATTATCATGACTGTAGCTCCTTCTATTAGAGGGAAGTGGGCTCCCATTTAAAACGACCAACTGTTCCTTCTTAGAGCAATCCCCGCCCACTATTTCTGAGGAGCTGGTCGAGATCCAAAGTCTAACTGTACATAACGATGATTATTTTTTCAATGGAGTTCTATTAGGTTATTGGAAATGTTTTGCATCACCACACAGTATTGCCTCAGACATGTTAAAGACGTCACAGCACATTCTCAAGCGTTCGCGAACACACTATGTATATGAAGTCCAATTCAAACACAAGCGTCAGCGACAATTGGATATACTCACAGCTCATACCTCTAGTGCTGCCTTGGTACCCTAAAGCTTTGTGGACTTAGGCACCACACTTGTTACGAGTCTCCGACGAGGGATGTATAATCAGCATTGCCGTATTACTACCCTTAATCCGCCTTGAGAAATCTACCACTAATTAAGTAATTGAGTTAGCTGCCCGCGCTGTAGATGATGAGGCATACCTCACGTACCTCATCCATTGGACCACTCTGGCACGCGACAGGGAGGAATGGAGACGCTGCCGGTGCCCGCTCGAGCAAGTCGATGATCAACGGGACGACAGGTGATACAGGTGATACCCCACGCAGGTTAGAAGCCTACGTGAGATTCGCCACAAAACCCCGCGCGGACGAAATGTGCCTCTCAACATGCGATGCTGCTGCAATCGAGGAACCGCAGCCTCCTGCTGGACACAGCGGCATTTGCGCGCGTTTCTGAGCATCGGGGTCCAGAAAAGTGGTCCCCTGTATCGTGCAACAAGCGTCTGGAGTTAAAAGAGGTGACACCGTCATACGACGATCGGCCGCATTCAGAATTCAACATGGGATGTTGCTTCAGAGAAAAAGTGCAGCCTCCTGCTTGACACAGCGGCACCTGCGCGCGTTTCTGAGCGTCCTGATTCCGAATCCGTGTCGCCGACGTCCGCCGTGAGCAGGGGAGGACCACTAAGGGGGTGGCGAAGAAGGGAAATAAAGGGGACCTCTAGGGTGACCAGGAGAACCACCAGGAAGGAAAGGAACAACCTGGGGAGGAACCAGGACGAGGAAACTAGCAAGAAGGAACCAATAAGGGGGTCAATAGTGGAAACAAGGAAGTGGGCCAGGAGTTGTAACCAAGAAGGTGGGCGAGGGAAAGGAGAGACCAGTTGCGGAGGAGCCACCTGAGGTGCTGCGCAGCACAAACCAATGGCGCTACTGGACGGTCCGAGGAAAATATCTATGATGAACAGATGGAAGACATATGGAGGTGAACGGCGTGATGCCAATAAAGTACGCAGCAGATCCTAGATGTTAGCCAATTTTATGTTTTACAAAAGCTACTTTCTTTAGGTCAGTGATGTTGCAAAGTCGGGACACGCCGTAGGCGCCTTTTATACCATCACCCCGACGCGCGGCGCGGCGTGATGGTTGACATAGGTATCGATTTTTCGCGCCGCCCGGCGGCGCCGCATCGAATACTCCTCCGCCCCGAAACACCACATTTGACGGAATTTCGGGTTACGGTATTCGGCGAATCGTGCCGCTGGAGGGAAGGACGCGGAGCGGCGCGATCAGCTGCGGCAGACCCGATGTGGAGTGGGAGATTCACCACCGAGATGAATCATTTTGCATGTCCTCTCTGTTTTGGCTCCTCAACTAACAAAACAAAGAAAGTGTAGCAAAATTATGGCACTATTGCATTTCCAGGACTCCAGAGGTCGATGAAAGATCGAAAAGGCTTTTTTGACCTAACTTCCCCCGGGGGAGGGTTATTTATGGTGCTGATCACGAATCTAACATCCGTTTTCGGTGACCATTACCTTAGTCACCCGTACCATTCGTATCCTAGGAAGGGAATGGAGATCTGTGGACATTCACAAAGTTTTACCTACTACGCTAAAGAGATGTTCAGTGAACAATGACCGCGGAATGGCAATAGAGAGAGAATTCTGAGCGATTCTCGACAATGAGTACCTTCCAGCAATTTTACGTTTGAACCCGTACATGTTGCAAAAAAAGAGCCGTTTAGTGCCATTTGAATTGCAGGGGACTCGACTCAATACCACCGCCAACGATTTCAACCATACTTGAGCAGACGACTTCGACCCCAGCTTTAAGTGAGGATTCGTCGCTCCCCACAGGAATCCCAACACTACCATTGGCCAGATGCATTCCGCTGATCGTCCAGAAGAATCCTTTCTGTTTTGGTTCTTCAGTGACTCATGGGCCGCCTCCTTCGTCGTCCTTTATGGTGCACGGAACGTAGTACGTAGAAGTTGGTCGCCGCACGTCGCTGACGCTCCCCTTCTAACTACAATCGCGCAGTGGCGCTCAAATTCGGGCGCGGCGCGACTGGCCGCACCCGAATTTGGCGCGTCCCGAAGTGACGCGCCGCTGCGCGGCGGGAGTATAAAAGGCGCCCTAGAAGTGTCGGAGCACTTCTCTAGTATATTTGTGTTCACAAAGCAAACTACACCAGCAACAGCCGATGCGGCGGAGATTCGATTTCAGGCTGCTGAAAGTTGGACTACAGGAAAAGGTTCTTCAGTGTTGCTGGTGGGACTCAGAAGGTATGGTCCGCTGAAAAATGCTGGATAAAGGGAGCGAAGCAGCGTCTGTCTGCATTACACAGGTTGAGACCAGACCATGACCGGCCTCCTGACCAAAACGCCCAGAAAAGGATGTCCAAAGCGAAAGTGAGCTGCAAGAAAAATCAGAAACTACACTGTGAAGTTCAACCGTAACACCGCATTATACACATATGGGTGAATGCCATTTATTTGGAACGCTGAAGCTGCATCTTCGAGATAGAGAATTTCTGGAATAACGTCAAGCGGAGATGGTCTCCCAGTTTTTAATCACACCTCCTGGTATTCTGGGGAAGAGGAATGGAAAGGCTGTGCAAAAGATGGAAAAGAATTCTGGATTTGGATAGGGATTGCATCACTGATTGTGCTTCTCTAATTTGGTAGCATTGTGTTTGATGTTTCTGTTACGAGACGCTTAAAACTAATGATTTGAATTTTTGATTCTCTTACACCCTGGTCTTCGCGTAAAAAGGGTGAAAAACGGTCGTCCGATGGAACAACAAATAAACAACATCTCCTACCTAACCACACTATTTCGCAACAAAATGCACTTTCGTGTTAGTCGAGAAGCAAATAGAGAAAGACGGTAGCGATTTCTTGTCGATTTGGCAGCTTTGTGCCAACTAAAGAGTAGCGCGAAATTTCCACTGCGTTAACCTTTTGGTCTTGCTTTACTTACAGGCTTAGATAAGAAACCAGCTGAGAGTAGCACAGAACAGCAGAAAGTCCGATGTTATTTTAACATCAAATGAGAAACAAAATTACGCGAGAGCAGCTGCAACGCGGAAAGCTATCCACGCAATCTGAAGACTATCATTATGCAATTGACATGTCCACTATGTGACTGTAATGCTCCAGGGTGATCTCACTGTCTCCACTCTCGAGCACTTTTTAACATTCACGACGCCCTCACTTTGACAGCAACTACTATTGTCGAAACTTAAAAGCTTCGCGATCTCAGGGCAGGAACAAGCAGCTCTTGCAGTTGTACCACTACTCAGACCGCAAGAACTGATTTCGGAGGAGTTCGAAGAGATAATACAGCGATCAAACACGCAACCCCACAGCGTATGGATGGATACCCACCATATGAGTTCTACGCTGTCATGTTGTCAATATCCATTTCATGTGGAGTCTCAGTGTAGGCTGTAAGCCTTCGGTGCTTAAAAGCCCACTTTTCCATCAACGTATCATTCATTCATTCGCTGATAGAAACGTTACAAACTTTGCATACACCGCGTTGCGAACTCTCCATGGTTCTTCTCTTCTGTGCTAAATCGCTTTTCCATTTAAAAGTGTGTTCCACAACACTGGAGCGCATGAGCTTTGCGCAATACAGACCTTCCAAGTTTATATCTTGCTTCTTCTTCTTATTGCACATTTCTTTCTTACGCTCATCTCTTTCCTCTCCATTTTTTGCATTAGTCAAACAACTCTTCATCAAAGAGAATTGGCGTATTTTCGATGCTTTTTCTTTCCATACGCTGGTTCCAATTCTATGAAATACTATTGTGTCTACATTCATTTACTGCGCGTTTTTGACTTCACCCTCTATGGAAGTTTTCTCCTCCGAAATTCAAGCAACTGCAGCTCGTTTGGCATCTCCTCCTTAAGGATACGTTTGACTTCCGGACTCATGTTAGTCTTTCACCAAGCGACTTCAGCAGTGCATCGCCTCGATGCCTTCAACTGTTGCCAGATAGTGGAAGATCCTTAGATACTCTCATTACCACTTCTTCCTACACTGCCTAGGAGTATTTCACCACTCATTTTGATTGATATCGACTACAATTCGAGTTCGCGCTTGCCTTCTCTCTTCACTTGAGCTTCACTTTGGCTGACGAGTTTGGGTACGAGCTCAGATTTGCCTTCTCTCTTGGCTTGAGCTCTTCTCTCACCAAGTGTCTCGTCGCATTCCCTAGTATTTCTTCTTCTTCTTCTTCTTCTTCTTCTTCAGCGTCTGTCCCGCTTCGTAGCGGGGTCCGCTATTCTGGTGTCATGACGCCACCTTTCCCGATCCAGCGCTAGATCAGGGTGGACGCCAGCCGCTTTCAAGTCCGTATGTAACGTATCAGCCCAGCGCTGCTTCGGGCGCCCTCTAGGCCGCTTTCCTACCACCTCGGACTTAAGGCCTATCTTGTGGACGCTGTCTTCCTTTCCACGCAGAACGTGGCCGTACCATCGTAAGCGAGCTTCGCGCATCTTGTCAGTTATCGGCGCGACACCGAACTTCTGCCGAATAGCATCGTTTCGGATGCGGTCCATGCGCGTGACTCCTGTCGTCCAGCGCAGCATCTTCGTCTCCATGACGCTGAGGCGCGCTTCAACTTCCTTGGTCGCAGGCCAATACTCAGCGCCGTACATCGCTACTGGCTGAATGACTGCCCTGTAGATCTTTGATTTAAAGCGCTCCGGTATCTTCCTATCGCAGAGCACCCCAGTCAACGAGCGCCACTTGGACCAAGCTGCACTCACGCGTGAATTCACTTCGACCATCAGTTTGCCGTCAGACGCCACTGCTGATCCCAGGTACTTAAAGACCGCAGTGCGTGGAAGCTCGATGCCGTTAACCTTGATGGAGCTGGACTCGGTAACGTCCGTCGTTAAATACTCGGTCTTCTTCACGTTCAATCTGAGTCAAAACCGCTCCAAGCGATCACACCAAGCTTGCACCTCTCGCTCGAGATCACCTTTATCTTCGCTAGTGAGCATCACGTCATCGGCATAAAGCAACGTCCAAGGGACGGGCTTCTGAAGATCTCGTGTGATGTCATCCATGACGACAACAAAGAGGAGTGGGGAAAGCGCAGAACCTTGGTGTACCCCGACAGAGATGGGGAACTCCATCGAGGTTCCAGCTGCAGCTTGCACTCGACTCTTTGGACAAGAGTAGAGAATTCGCACCCACTCTATGAGCTCTTCGGGAATTCCATGATGTCGCAAGGCGTACCATATCACTTCACGCGGTACGCGGTCAAAGGCCTTCTCCAAGTCGAGGAAGGCGATATGCACTGCCTTCTGTTTCTCCCGATGCTTCTTCTCTATCAGAAGGCGGGCGGCGTGTATGGCATCAATGGTGCCACAGCCAGCCACGAAGCCGCACTGATTGCTGGAAAGCTGGACGATGTCCCGAATTCGTCCATCGACAATTCGCTCAAAGATCTTCATGCTGTGCGAAAGCAAGCGAATCGGACGGTAATTGGAGCAGTCTGCAGGACTGCCCTTCTTCTTCCAAATCGGAATCGTCGTACTTTGGCGCCAACTCTCAGGCACTTTTTTCTCCGCCACAACCTGATTAAAGAACTTCGCCAACCACTCAGCAGGGTACCAAAACTTCGACTTCCACAGTTCTGCTGCCACGTCGTCGGACCCAGTCGCTTTGCCTGGCCTCATCTTCTTCAAAGCCGCTTCAATCTCCTCCACGGTGATCTTCTGAACGGGGCCGTGGGTTGGAGCCGTTGAGGGGATGGCTGGATGAGGAAATTCTACTGTAGAGATTTCCTCAAAGTAATCGCGCCATCGCTTCAATGCCTTCTTGCGGTCCATAAGAAGACGGCCGTTCTCATCATTGATGCCGAAGAACTTCTCGATGTCCTCGGTCTGGCGATGGCGATTCTTTGCGAGTCGGTACAGATGCCGCTCGCCATCGCGTGACTCGAGCTTCTCGTTGACTTCTCCATAATGAGTGGCTTTTGCAACAGCCACGGCCTTCTTTGCAGCTTTCTTCGCTTCTTGGTACTTCCGCCAGTAATCGGCTGTCTTTTCGCCGAGAAACACGTGATATAGCGTCTTCTTCTCTCGAACTTTGGCTTTCACATCATCTGTCCACAGCCAGGCCTGCTTGTCGACCTTCCGTCGTCCAGGCTTCGTGATGCCGAGCTCCGACCGTGCAGCGTGACGAATCGCGTCGGTGGCCTTCTCCCAAGTTTCGTCGACAGTTGTCACTGTCGGTAACCGCACGCGAGAAATCACAGCTGCTTCCTTCTCTTTCATTCGCCACCACTTGATTCTTGGTGCACCGCATCGCTCGACCTGCTTCAGCCTCGGAGGGGCGATCTTTAAAGTACAGATCAGCGGTCGATGCTGTGGGGCGACCGTCTCATACGGCACGACCTTCGCGTCTGTGACAAGACTTCGGTCTCGATCCTTCACAAAGACAAAGTCTATCTGAGTCCTGGTGTTCCCGCTATAGAACGAGATGAGGTGGGAATCGCGTTTGCGAAATACGGTGTTCACTATGGTGAGGTTGTGCGATTCCGCATATTCAAGGATACGCTCACCATCTGCGTTACGCGATCCGTAACCGAACCCACCATGACAGCCGTACCCGTCTTTCGTCGCGCCGACGTGCCCGTTGAGGTCACCAGCGACTATGATGACATCTTTCGACGGTACCTCTGCTGTCTTCTCATCAAGCAGGCTCCAAAACTCTTCCTTGGCTTGATCCGAGCAGCCAGTCTGCGGAGCATACGCAGAGAAGAAGTGATAGAATCGCTCCTTCGCGGCGACAACGATCTTCATCAATCGATCGTCAAAGCGCTCGACGCTTACAATCGAGTCACGAAATCGTTCGGAGACGATTATTCCGACACCACTGGTGGTCCTGGGACTTCCACATAGAACGGCCTTGAAGCCACGTCCTATGTCCCTTGACTTGCGGCAGGACCACCTCATCTCCTGCACCGCACAGAAATCAACTCTTCTACGCTCCAGTGCTTCAACCAACCAACTCCAGTATTTAAAAGTGCTTTATATCTGGTCTTGATATCACTGATCATTGACCACATCGATGTTACTTCAAGTGCCGTTTCCTTGAGAGCTTCAAAAACGTATACCACTCTGCAATCTCGGAACCACATATAAATTCATTACATTACTCACATCCACTCAGATCAGTTACGTTTTGAAACTTAAGCTAAACCTCAGACTCGCCTTAAAAATCTCACTAGCACGCTTTGCAAAAATTGGCAGATGTGCCATATGCATTTTTCCTCTGAACTTAAATAGAGGACTGGCACTTTCTATTCTATTCCTGTTTTAAATGGTCATATTTGTATGGTAATTTACGCGTAGGTGAATATGTATACTAACTATGCGTATTAGGTTGGATGGGATGGACTCCTTGCTCAAAGTGTGCCGGATCGACTTTTTCCTTATATGTGGGCGTGGCGTCTTCGTGCACAGAATGCGCGGATGTGCTCACGCCTGCACTGATTGTATCGTTGTCGGTGCGGCCAGAGAGCTTCCGCTCGGTAGACTGGGAGCACATCGTAAGGCGATTCAAGGCCGCCTTAAAAGTCTCGCCCTGTCCGCGGAGTTCTTCGCCCAGAGCCTGACTAGTTACCCATATAAACTCCAGTCAAACACATCAGCAACAAAGGGCCTAACTGCCCTAATCCCGAAGGAGCCCTAACTTCTGCAGCGATGGAAAGGATACGTACGGGGAGGCTGCTAAAATCTCAGGGCCTAAGCAGGCTGCGCAAATGGAAAAACTAGGATGACGATGTGCACTTACAACGCCCGCACGCTTGCATCGAAAGCATCCGTCGAGGACCTGATGATGGAAGTCAGGAAGATCAAGTACGACGTCGTCGGACTGACCGAGACAAGAAGACACCATCTCTCCACACGTAACCTCCGACTTTGGAGAATTGTTCCTTGGAACATGCGACAGCAGGGAAGTAAGCGGCGTTGGTGTCCTCGTTATCGGTGTCATCGCGCAATTGGAAATGAACATCGACTCGCACGAGTCTACGTGAAGCCGAATCGGACGTCTGCGACTAAAATGATGTGGCTTCGTATCAACTTTGACTGTGTTCGTCGCGTATTCCCCAACATCCGACTACGACCGCGAAGAGGATGAAGCCATCTTCGTGAAGCTGGAGAGGTTCTATAGGGAAGATAGCACTTTCTACAAGGTGATCGTCGGCGACTTCAACGCCAAGATCGGACCGCGAAGGTCGCCGGAAGAACTTCACATCGGAACCCACAGTTTGGAGTAGAACGAGAAAGGTGAAAGGCTGTCTGAGTTTATCATTTCGACCAAGACCATCTATGGAAACTCAGAGTTCCAGAAGCCTCCCGCACCACAATGGACCTGGGAATTCCCCGGTGGCCAGCCCCACAACGAGGTCGACCATATCATATTCAACAACATGTATTGTCTGACCGACCGACCTCTCTCTTGCCTCAAAGCTCTACGCGGGATCGGGCCACCTCCTTCTTCGAGCGAGTTTCCGCTTTTCGCGTCAAGCAGAGAAGGCGGTGAAGTTCAAGGAAAGGAAATCCAGAACGACCACCAGCTGTGACCTTTACACCTCTCTTGCCGGCCTTTGGGATGGCACCGTCATGCACAATATTGAGGAGGAATACGACCGCTTCGTGTGCCATCTCTGTGATAATTCGAAGATAGCCGTCAGCTTGGAGACCACAAGGAGACTCTAGAACTTCGCAAACCAACTTCAAGACCAAGATGGCCGCTCTCCGACGTCCTGACGGAAGCATCACCTCTTCCAGAATGACCACGAACAATGTCATCCACGACTGCTACGCCGAGCTCTTCGATAGCCACGTCCACCTGCCCATGCCATCTTCCGCAGGGTGGATACGTCGCTCACTCTGTTCTCCCTCTGAGATCCGACTTGCCGTCTCTTCGGTGCCGAGTCGTACTGCACTTGGTCCCAACAGCGCCCATCAACACCATGGCACCAGCTCTCACCAACATCTTGGCACGGCACGGCCTCAGTGGTAGACCAGTAGGGCTGTCAGCTACACAAGGGTCTACAATTATGATACACCTAACTAGCCCGTGGAATTCCATATGTAATATTCAATCATTGATGCCAGGTTCATACCGCGAGCACAACAATAGCGATTTTTTACTCAGCCGAGTGCAAGGGAGCGTCATGGGAGTCACTAGCAAATCACTACACTACCTACCTATCCACTTTACGGACCGCTCGCTCTCTTCAACATACTCCTCTTCCACATCAGCTTCCTGCTGGACCATTGAGATGCTTGTTATTAGTCCCTATATGGAGGCGATTTATTCCTAGAGACGGTTTACTCTTTTCATTGTTTGCTAGTGTCTGTGCTTTTCATCTGAACGCACTCTTCTTCAAGTGTATGGAATAAATAAATTTATATATAGTGTCACTTCTTATCGCCAGCGACTTACTTCTAAAACCAGGCATTTAAGCGATTTGGGAATTGGTACTTCCTAATGGCATTCGGGAAACACTACATACTAAATACTAGTTGTCCTGTTCTGGCAAACGTTTTGCTTACAAGACGTTTTTAGAATTGAAAAGAACAGTCGCTGGATGCTGGGGGAGAACATAGCTTGTTTTTACATCTGTAATTGCCTTCGGGAAACCCCGAAAAGCGATGCAGACAGGTTATTTTGTTTATCGCCCTTGGGCTTTCAACAGCACTTGCTACTTGAATAATTCAGGACCAACTCGCAAAAGAGACAGCATCGAATGGGCGTCGAAGCATGCAGCATTACTCTGCATCGGAAAGCGCCTCAGAACAGTACTCTGTGGGTTGGAATAGCTAAAAGGTAAGAAAGAACTTCAACAAAAATTTTCCGAGAACTCGAAGGTCTGACTCATTTGTATGCTGTTAAACTGTTATCGTTTTCGATCCAGGATTATTCCTTGAATCTGCCTGAGACCCAGGTCATCTTCTGGTTTATTCTTTCCAAAATTAGAACGCTATTCTCGCGATCTACTTCTAAAGCGAAGATTCATCTAAATTTGGATCATCGTGAAAATACTATATGACGAGATCCCATTATTCGTACTTCCGAACTCTACGCAAAAATTTCTCCTAAAATCAAAAAACAAGAAGAAACTAAGCGACTGCAAACGAATGAGACAGAAAAACATTTACGAAATAAATTTATCGACTAGAAATGAAGAAGAAAAGGGATCGAAAGGCACGATGACTTCATACAACACGGCTAGGTATTCGATTGGTTTAACAAGATGCTGTAAAGCATAAAATTATGCGTCGTGCACACGCTACTCGAGCAATGTTTCATCTCTTCATTTGCCCAAAACTGAGCGCCAAGCTGTTCACTTATCTTCAGCATAGCCTCAGTCCCATCATTGGTTTAGATTTCCTCTCTCTGTTTTGTAATGATTTATTCTCATACCAATGAAATCCGGCAGTCCCGTTGCCCTGATCCTGACGCCGGAAGAAAAACAAATGCTAAAGCACATTAAATTGCGTTAAAGCTGTGCTGTCATAAAATGATTATGGCATATCGACACTTTAAGTGCCAAACCAGTCATAGAATAGAATCATAATTATAGAATTTTTGCTTTGTAATGTACTCTGTGCAGCACGAACTTGAATGCTCACAAAGAGCTATAAATAAGCTATACAATATCATATCCTATCTACAGTAATCAACACCTGTGTGTGGTTATTGCCATCAAAATGTCAGTCCTCCCGATGATAAAAGTTCCTCAAGAGGGGGTCTACATGAGAAGTGGTGCATGGTGGCGTGCAGCAGTATTATTGTCTCTCCTAATGGAGTGCTCTTTCTAGCCAAAAGAGCTTTCGGAAAAAAGTGATAGACAGCATCTGTTGAAAAGGATATGATAGCTCCTATTGAGGCCTTCGGGTAGGAGGGGAAATGCCCCGGCAAGAGGAAGGTTTAACGAGGGGGATGGTTTTTTTTAGCGTTGCCGTGTTTTTTGCAATGGTGTGGTATCAGTAAACTGCAGACTCAAAACTGCTATTTAGACTCATTTTCTAGCACTTCTATTAGAAAGTAAATTTGTGCACGTCTTTTTGGAGCACTCCACTGCAAATGACTTTAAAATCATAATAACAAAAAAGTGCAATATTCAAACTACGTTTTTGGGCTGATCTTCATATAGCAGGGCCTGACGTTCGGCGATGTAATAGTATTTTGGCAACCACCTCATTGATTCATAGGCAGAAGTGAAATTTCATGCGCTGCAAGTATAAGATTTCACAGTGCCGAGAAATTTCAGTAAAAGACGACTCAATATTAATCAACAGGATAATTGTTCCGAGGAACGGCCTTGCCTCTCTCGAATAGTTTCACATTGGGAGGAAAAGAAAATGGAGTCCTAGCTTCAGATAAGAGTGAGAATGCTGAGTTCGTTGGAGCGCTTACCTGTGATGTCCTTCACAGGCAAATCGACCGCTTCGAGAAGATGAATGTGCAGCGTGCTGATCTCCTTCTCGAACGCTATGGAAAAGTTCAGCTTTCCTCGATACTCGGACACGCACTCCGGCCTTAGCGTGTCGATCACGTGCTGCGACTGCAAGCAGCGTATATGATTAGAAAGGCGTTATTGAGGGAGGTTTGAAATGAAGTGAAGCTCTGTGACGTTTCGTATGGTATACTAGAAACAAGCGCAAGGAACTTGAAGCCGTTGTAGAGCAGACATTTTTACAGCGCTGGACATGACCTGAGCGACAGCTTCCTTAGATGCAATTCCGAATTCCATTCTTTACTTTTCCGTTGGCGCACTTCCTTCCAAATGTCAAACATTCGGCCACAGAATGGATTGGAACTGTAAGACTCAAAACTGAAGGTTTGCTTCAAAATTTATTTATTTATTTATTTATTTACGCCAATAAGGGTGTGCCAACATAGTCATAAAGCAAAAGGCAAGCAAATGAAGGCAGGGAATTTGACGCCAAATGGAGCAGAACCATTATCAGCCGAACCTTTTATTATTAGTTGGATTTGCTACTGACGTGCATCGATTCTCTCATCTGTAGGACAAGCCATCCAATGTGCACCCGATTTGCATCATATAATTATTTGTTCACTCATTTGCATACGTATTATTAGGGGGGGGGGGGGCCAAAAGTAATGAGACAAAATGAAAAAAAATCTTTATCTCCTTATAACTCAATTACAACTAAACGATGCTGAGGAATGTATTTGCCATTAAAGGCAATGACCTTGCTGCCATCGCTCAGTCAACTTCCTGATCCCATCCTTACAGAGCTGCTTGAGCCTGGTGTTGATCAACTGCTCGATATGGTTGTCAAGGACTGCTTGGGTTCCTGTGTCCCTTCCGACTAGGAAGTCATGTAGGCTCAAGTAGTAGTGGTAGTTGCATGGAGAGATGTCCAGCGAATACGGTGGGTGAGGCATGTGAACTGTCGCGACCCCGCGATCGCTCCTCGGTCCTGTGATTGGCCGGGCGCGCCGTTTCCCACGATGGCTTGCCGATAAGGCACTTAATCCGGCCGAGGCATGGGAAAGTGGCTGACGTCAGCAGCCGAGGGCGCAAGCTCCGCCCTTCCGGCACTGCCAGTCTCCATCGATCGTCCCTGCGCTGCGGCGGCGCAGGCAGCCGCTCCCGCGCCTATACTCCGTCCTGCCGGATAGCCATCGAGGGGCCCTGGATCTGCACGACGTTCGGACGCTCTACGAGGGGACAGCACCAGGAGGGGGCCGTGGGGTCTAGTGAGCTCTACGCTCACCCCCGCGGCCTCAGGGATATTCAGTCACTACGGCCGAGGAGGACTCCTGCTCTATTCCCTATCCGGTCTATGGTATTCGCTGCTATACGAGGACTGCAATAAACCTTATGGACTCGCCGTGTGTCCAACCGGAGGAAAAGGGTGAGTCCCTCATTATATCTTTCAGGCCACTGCAGAGACGGCGTGCTAGCCGCCTGCAGGTTGGGCCGCGGTGGCCCATGTACATATTGTGTGGGTGTGTTTCTCTTATGTCCCTTAGCTAGTTTGGGGTTTGGGTCCGTCCTACCACGGACGCATGGGGAGGCACGGAGTGCAGTGGCAGGAGGCGAGCGAGAGGGCAATACGAAGAGCTGGAGTTCCATCAATACGTTTAGGCAATACGTGCGATGTTGGCAATACGTGGGGAGACCTGTGGGGCTAGGTAAGATCTGGGAACCCTCCGGTGCCCTTGGAGCGACACGGAGCCGCAAAGGCAACTTGAGGGACGCCTCAGCCTGCGGGGCCACCGATCGCAACATGGTGCATCGGCCGTTGGTAAGCGATCCCGTTGGTCAGTGGTCGTTACCCTGACCGTAAAAACGGCGCTACCACGTCCCTGTGCGAGGTGTTCCTCCCCCGCACTCCCCTGGGAAGTAGGTAACGTGATGGTCGGGGCTTTTGTGCGGGTTGGGGCCAAAAGCGCACTAGGTTAGTTCGCGCCCACTGGCCCCGGTGCAGAAGTCCGGCTGGACTGTGGCAACCAGCCATCTGAAGCGCCGGGGGTCCCTTTGGGTAGCGTGGCGCCTAGGACACCAGCGTTGGGGAACATTCGGATGGCAGACGGGGCTAGAGCTGCTCCAAGAGGGCAAAAGGACAGTGAGGTCTAGACCGCTAAATTCTGTAAGTGCCGGAACGGTTTTTCTCCGGCCGCACCTAGGGGGAGCTCCCATATCCTATACCATGCGGACTGATCATCCGCTGAGGTAGTGTGGATCGGTGTTATGGTTGGGTCTGTCCTTGCTTGGGCCCCGCTGTCACTCTGGTGGTACTCTTCTGCGAGGTACGCGCACGGTCCCTTCACTTGTGCGCACAGTGCTCGCACTTCCCCTTCTGTTCAGTACGTTGCTCGAAAGCCATGTCGCACTGGTAACATCTCAAGACGCTTACCCGCTCGTACCCCAGCTGCCCTGCCTCGCGTCGGCCGGCTGCTTATTCCGCTGCAGCCTCTCGTCCGTGGCCCTTGGGGTTTTTTTTCTTTATCCACCCACCTACCCACTTCTCTTTCTTTGTTCTCTCTTTTTTGTTCAACTTGGTGTCTCACACTTTTCTTCATCCCTACACCTAGTTGCATGTTCATGGGGCTTATTCAGTACGTTTGCAGTCATACCCTCTTTCTTGTCTACTTCAATCCTCTTAGTCTTAATCATTTTCTCCGTAGTTTCACATTCGTCTTCAGTTAGTCTCTACTTTCTTTCCTTTCATAGCTGTTTTAGCTTCCTAGTCCTTCTACCTTTTTAACAGTAGTCTACTCTCTTCATATCCTCCCTCCTCGGTCTAGTACAGATTTACCGCGTTCCACCTCCATCATTCCCTCCGTGCTGTTTCGTCCGGTCGCTCATTGCCGTAAATGTCATGGGCACGTGTAAGATCAATACGTGCAGTGGAGTCCGACGATCACCCCCCGTCCTCAATATCAATATCCTCAATATCATGTTATACAAAATTGTTGCAAATAAGGCTTCCATTGACACAAATAAATTCCTTGACGGGATGTTGACAAGATCCGTGAGAGGAAAGTTGAAACTGCGAGTCTCAATTGCTAAATCGCGAATCAGATCAGATTTCTTAAGGAATCTCAGAAATCAGAAATCATTCTCAAGGAATTTAACCTGCTACTGGGCAAGTATGAAGATTTAGAGAGGCTCTCTGCTCAAGCCTGTAGAATGTTTGTCAAAGATTGAATGCCAAACACTCAAGAAACGATCCCTGTGGTTTGTTATTTACTTGACTTGTGTTCGAGTAGTCAATTTGTGATGTTTTGTTCGTTTTTTTACACTTTACATGCTAGACAGTTGTCTGTGTCTGTCTATGCCTTGAATAAATAAATAAATAAATAAATAAATATCGATTGAGCGCCAAGCCTAAAGTGCAACCGGCAGGCCCCTTCCGAATAGGCAGTGAACCGTGGTGTAGGAGGGGCGCGAAATTGTGCGCCAGCGAGGCGCAGGGACCAACCTGTGCTAAATACGGTCCAATCAATACGAGCTGACGTGTTCAAGCCCATCGAGGACCGTTCCGACCATGGACGGACGGTGCCAGCTCGAGGGACTTGCACAGGCCAGCCATAGGGTGCCGGTACACCCCCAAGCGGAGAGATCCCCACTCGAAGTTGCTGCTTCGTCCGGCTAGCGGGGTCAGTAGCGGCGTGGCTGCTGCTGACCTGTGCCCCGGATCGCTTGGTAAGGTGCGGCAGTCCACACATGGACCGAACACTCGGCGAAATCCCCTTCACGGAATCCTGGAGCAGTCAAAATAGCCGCAAGGGTTCATACCAGCGTGCTTGCGACAAAATGCTCCGACATTTTACCATCAGTCTTGCCGTGAAGAGTTCCACCTAACCCGCCGTAAGGTCCGCGAGTCATTACGTACATCATCCAATACGATAACGAGACGCGACCCCCCTTTTTCTGCCAGCGTGCTCGTGTGACGGCCTATGCGTCGAAAACAAGGTTTTCGATGTCACGAAAGACCGACACACGGACAGGTTGAACCCCATATAGCATGACGCGTCTTCGATTCTCATTACGAGCCACTGGAGAGCTGTAAGGATGCGTGCCATGAGACCATCCGACTCCCTTTAAGAGCTTGCAAGCCGGAACAAGGTTCCGTCGAGCATGAGACCGCAATTGATACAACAACAGTGACGTAGTCTGGCCCTTGTTATTCTCCTATCTTTCACTCCTTAGCTGTAGCTTTCTTTAGTCAATCCTTCTTGCATTTCCGTCGTTTAGTCTTAGCCTTTCATAGGTTTTTTAGGCACTCTGTTCTCTTCGTCTTGCTTGTTTTCCTTTCGCTTTTGCTATCACTCAACCATACTCATCTAATTCTCATCGCTCCCTTTAGGTTAATAACTCATGCTTTCCTTTTATCTCTTCTATTCTTTACTTGACTGCTTTTCTCTTTCCTCCTTTAGTCCTCTTTCCTCTATGCCTCTCTAATGCTCTTAAAACCTCTTTCTCATATAGCGTTAAGCAGTCTTTATTTTTCTGCTTTTCCCCCTCTCACTCTCTCCTTCCCTTTTTCATCCTTCTTCATTCTCCTATTCTACCTCTTCTTCCATAGTTAACCCTTACCCATCGTGAGCATCTTTCCTTTCCTCTTCTCATATACTTTTCTGGTAACAACCTCTCCACTTCGGTCTCTCGCAAACAGTCCAGAAACGTCACCTAGTGACCGTGCCAACTCATATAACATCCCCGGTCACCGTACGCGGTCAGTCGCATCCATCCAGCGACACCTTAAGCTCGTACCTCCGCTCGCTCTTACACACAGCTTATCCAGGACAGGCTACTCAATACGGTCTCCAACGAGACACGTGTACTCAATACGACAAACTCAAATCATTACAGGGAAGTTGAGACGAAAGAATCTAGAGTTCTAGGGCAAGCGGACGGCCGACTACGAGCAGCAGGAGTGGCGCCTAGGTAAGTTGAAATGTAGGAATATTACAGTGTTGCAGGTTACGCCACGCGCTCGTCAAGATAACAGGTCAACAACACCGACCACAAGCCGTCCAGCCGCGCGCGACATCAGCAGGCGCCAGCCCGTCTGTAGTAGGAACATTTCCTTCCCCTAGTCAATACGGTTTTTATTTTACTTGCAGATTCTGTCATTACGCAATACGGTGAATCCGCGGAGGATGATGCCGTAACGATTTATTTAGTGTTAGTTCTTCTCTTCTTCCTTTCTATTTAGTGCACCTTTAGTTCCCTCTTGGTGCATGCGTAGTTGCTTCTCCTCTATTAGCTGGTAGATGTTTCCAACCTCCTCCTTTTCGAACGCACGTGATGTGGCTGATTCTAGCCACTGGCGATGGCGATGGCAGTGCGTTGAGTCGATCTGGTTGGGCTGTGCTTCGATGGGCGAGATGGCGCGATGGTACGATGGTTATGGATAATCGAGGATGTTGGCCGCTCGTCGGGGCGCGGTTGAGCTAGTACGTCCTTGTGACGGAATGCTCCCGCAGCAGCCCTGACTCCCCTCGTCGCCCCCTAGATGACGCGCATCAGCGTTCTTGTGTCCCCTGTAGTCATTGTGTAGTATTCCATGTAGCAGTCTTATATAACAGTATTGTAGTAGTATTTTGTTGATGTTTTTGTTGTTTACCCGTATGGGTCGGCTCGACTGAGAGCCTCGGCGCTTCATGCCGATGTGTAGTTTATAGTAGATAATTAGTCTTGTTAGTCAGCCAGTTCGCTTCTTCGTTGTTCCCATCCCTTCCTTCCACTCACTTCGCTCCTGTGAGCGACTCTGTGCCCTAGGTAAGCGGCCTCATTTCGGATGTGTTCGCCAGAGGTCTTACAGGTAGCGGTAGGAAATATGTGAGCAAACTTTATCTGTATCATCTGAAGTGTAAAGGAGTCCTCCCACAGGTCACCCCAATCTTTTCTATCTGGGGTTGTGGCGTGGGTTGTAGCTGGTTCACAAACCCCCTCGTCTTCCCCTCAGGGTGCTGCAACCTCTCCCAAAAGGCTATAGGCCACGCAGGGGGCAGCCGACGGCGCTACTCCCTCATAGGGATTACGTCCACGCCATCACCTTTTTCTGGGCCGGGAGTGTCGCGACCCCGCGATCGCTCCTCGGTCCTGTGATTGGCCGGGCGCGCCGTTTCCCACGATGGCTTGCCGATAAGGCACTTAATCCGGCCGAGGCATGGGAAAGTGGCTGACGTCAGCAGCCGAGGGCGCAAGCTCCGCCCTTCCGGCACTGCCAGTCTCCATCGATCGTCCCTGCGCTGCGGCGGCGCAGGCAGCCGCTCCCGCGCCTATACTCCGTCCTGCCGGATAGCCATCGAGGGGCCCTGGATCTGCACGACGTTCGGACGCTCTACGAGGGGACAGCACCAGGAGGGGGCCGTGGGGTCTAGTGAGCTCTACGCTCACCCCCGCGGCCTCAGGGATATTCAGTCACTACGGCCGAGGAGGACTCCTGCTCTATTCCCTATCCGGTCTATGGTATTCGCTGCTATACGACGACTGCAATAAACCTTATGGACTCGCCGTGTGTCCAACCGGAGGAAAAGGGTGAGTCCCTCATTATATCTTTCAGGCCACTGCAGAGACGGCGTGCTAGCCGCCTGCAGGTTGGGCCGCGGTGGCCCATGTACATATTGTGTGGGTGTGTTTCTCTTATGTCCCTTAGCTAGTTTGGGGTTTGGGTCCGTCCTACCACGGACGCATGGAGAGGCACGGAGTGCAGTGGCAGGAGGCGAGCGAGAGGGCAATACGAAGAGCTGGAGTTCCATCAATACGTTTAGGCAATACGTGCGATGTTGGCAATACGTGGGGAGACCTGTGGGGCTAGGTAAGATCTGGGAACCCTCCGGTGCCCTTGGAGCGACACGGAGCCGCAAAGGCAGCTTGAGGGACGCCTCAGCCTGCGGGGCCACCGATCGCAACATGAACGTAGCCCAGCTGGCCAAGCTTATCCGTGCTTACTTGTTCCCGATGGGGTGCGGCGTTGTCGAAGAGGAGAACCTTCTTGAAGCGCTGCGAATGAATAAGAGCGAGTTGCCGGCCCATCTCCTCTATTTCGTTCGCCATGGCCTTGGAGTTCATCGCGGTGCTCTTGGGAAACAGCCTCCGGTAAACCGATCCATGGGCGCAGACCCAGAAGCTCCAATGATGCTTCTCGTCGTGAACACCTCGCCGAACGAAGGTCGGTAACAGGTCACCAGGCCTCACCCAGACTCGCTGCTTGTCAGGGCTAAGGTGGAAGACGTACTTCTCATCTTGCGTGAATATTGAGTCCAGGCTGCTCGGGGTTGGGAATTGGGCGAGATTTGCGCGAAACAGGTCGACTCACCAGACTGGGGTTTCGGCATGAGACAGGCTGGGGTTTTTGGCATGCTTCTGGAAAGGGCGGAAGTGGTAACTTTTCAGATGGGCTTCAGTAAGTAGCATACAAACATAAAATACAACAAGTACGAATCCAGACTCCAGCCACGAGATATATGGACACGGCATGGGGTGTCTCATTACTTTTGGCCCCCCCCCCCCCTAATACTACAACTTAAAAGAGTACGTAAGGTCTACATTTTCGAGTTATTGAGAAGTCAGCAAATTCACGAGGTCATCGAAGAAACGCCACCGAAGGTACTGAGTGAACACAAAGGCTTCTCGATTGGTATCCAAGGACGTTTCTTTGGTCTTGTCCATCTTTTTAGTATATTGGGTGCGTGTGACGCACTCGGAGAGGCGCTGGCTGTCGCGTGCATCCGATACCACGTTCCTGGTTCGGACTTCGCGCTCTGGCCAATCAAGCCCTCCTCCCTCCGGGGTCGATGGATTGGAACCAAATTTCTCTGAGAAAGACAAAGCGCTGACTTCACAATAGGGTGGCCACCGCAAGTCACTATATGGCTAAATTCGCATTCAAATAGCCCCCACGACATCTCGCAGAAGTAGAATGCATAGCGCATCCCAAAAGGGGTTGACTAACGGCCTCCTCTATCCTTATCCTTTACTGCTATTGTTGCTTTGTTTTCTTATTATTTTGCTTATTGTTAGACTATTGCCACCTCACTCATTTGCATTGTTTGCACAAATTTTCGCCTGTAGCGAACATAGATACGTTAATGACACCTAAAATTCGCTTTCCAAAGTCGCTTTCCAAATTCTGCGAATTTCATTGGCTAAGCAGCTAAGGAGCTTGCAATAAAAAGCACAAATTTTGCATTTAGAACCAAGTAACCAACAAACATCAAGGTCATTGGGGCTCTTGAAACGTACTATGACGGAAGTGCTTATATCCACAAAGGTTAAACCCTTACACAAGGCTAATATCTAGCATATTCAAAAATATCCACGATTGTTCTACTAAGTTAACGAAGGCAATCAATCCTGGAACTTGTGGAGAAGCGCGGGCAGCTTTGTTTGCTGAAAGGCACAATTTACAAGCATGAAGTTGATCTCTATAAAGTTTTGGATCCTGATTGTCCTAAACTTAAAAAATAAAGGTTTTTCTAAAGCAGTCTTCAGACGAATCAGGATTGGCTCAATTTCTGGCCGATATTTGACAAAAGTTAAATCCCCTCCTCCACATCTGAAGTGGTTTTCACATAGAAGAATAGTTTTTTTTTCAAAAGCCACCTAAATGGCTTTAGAAAAAGAGAAAAGATGAAAAGAATAAAAGATTAGAGACAAAGCTGGTCGTACCAAGGTCTGCTTCAGAAAGAGAGGGCACCAATTTTTGGCATAAATCAATCCTGCGCATTGACCTTGGCTCGTAAAGTCTGGGCCACGCCCAAGTCAATAGTGAGCTTACCGCACTTTTCCACGGAGACAACTTGTTCTTCAGCGAGTTAGGTTGCACAGGTCGAGGGCACGTGTCCAAAATCAGTTGAGGGGCGAGCATCTGAGGACTGAAATTCTTTAATATGGAAGATGATTTTTCCAGTGCTTATTACATGTCAGATTCAACTATATAAATGGACTCATTTAGGCCTATGAGCTTTTAAAAAACAAGCGTCTCCATAGCTCTTCAAGAAGCTCGAGACTACAGATTTACGTGGCCTTAAAGATTCAATAAGGAGTATGATAGAAATCCTGTGAAATAAGGGCTGAAACGGTGACATATCACATATTTGGGTAAGAGTGGTTTGGTTTCCGTCTAAACATCACAAGGGTCCTTCTCTGAAAGATCTACATCTCTCGACAGCAGTCTTATTTCTGGTTGAATCAGTACAGCTCCAATAGCATGCTGAGAGATGTCAAAACGCAGATAACAGATGGGCAAAAAGCAACAAAGTAAGTGGTGGAAAGCTATGAATCACCCTTCTCTCTTCAAAAACAGAATTTCTTTTTTGATCTCGTTGCTCTCTGGTGAAAGAGTATACTACACCAATGAACCAAGGGAAAAAATCGTTCCCAACTGTGAAGATCGCATTGTTACACACTTAAAGGCTATGTTAAATAGATACCGTATATTAACGATTTTAAGAATTATAATGGTGTTTACAGTCCTAGAATACGTTTTACTTTTATGTTGCTAGGCGAATTAGGGGTTCACGTTATCATATGTTTTTTCTTATGTGCGATTTTGTTCTTCCTCACCTTTTGTTTTTTCCTTGTACATTCTTGGTTAGGGACAGAAAAGAAATCAGAGAATCATGAAAGCTGAAAGCACAAGGAAAAAACAGTAACTTTAGAAAAGCTTTTCGGATCACCTGTAATTTAGCTGTCAGGCAAGCATAACAACATTCAACTCGAGTTGAAAAGAACAACTAGCTATAATCAAAAAACAGGAGACACCATAGGGGTGTAACATGTTGGCTGCAATTCTTTCACACTGATTCTGGTCCAATGTGGCTGCGAATTCTTCACTACAAGTTAGGCACTGCTCACTCCTAAAGCAAGGGTTTCACTTACACCCTAGTTTAAACGGCTTAATGAGATGTAAACAATGGAGCTTGAGCTGCATGGAACTGACTTTACATCATAATAGATGCTACTGCAGAAGTTGGTAGGTAGTTGGTTGAGAGATACCTTGCTGAGCCTTTATGTGGTGCTGAACTGTGGAAATTAGCAAGTAAGTTCGAAACATACCTGAATAGCTTGGCCTGCTGCTCGCAATCCAACTGGTCGAGGTCGAGCGGTTTTCGCGATCTAAAGAAGCAGCTTCTGCGTCGAAGCAGTAGGATGAGAAATCGCTCTCACTTGTAAAAAACGGCAGCAACGAGCGCGATCGCCGACACCATGGCTGCCATCACAATGTAGACGGCGTAGATCGGGACGGTGACATGGGTGGTGTACATGGCGGCGCAGCGCGATTACCTAGAAAAAAAGATCAAATAACATCGAGCCTCAGACGCCTTCAGACGACGTTTTGAGACGGATAGTGCGAGTCGATTTTCCCACCAAATACACATTTACATAGAATGCGTTCACAAGCACGTCTTCCTACATAAGCAACCATAGCTTCTAAGATTTCTGCTGTGAGCAGTGTCACAGCGAATTTGGAGGTGAGAATTTCATGACACGTCAGCTAGAAGTGGAATTTTTAATTACTGAAGAGCAGGCTTCCGCAAAAATGAAGGTCTTAGGCTCCATGGTCCATTGAACAAGTGAAATGACTGGAGAAATGTTGGATTGTGGCTGTAGCCAACATAGGTGGTACGCACACGATCTCGCTAACGCTGACATAAAAATGTCGGGCCTAGAATTTCCGCCACTTTTCTTTGTAGTACATGAGGCCACTTAAGCGCATTTTCGGCTGCTCTTGTGCTGATTTGCACGCGAAAAAGCTGTCTTTCACCCAGAATAAGCAATGGTCATAGAAATGCAAGAAACTTAGACAGTGCATGCAGCAACCATTCAGCGACCTTTACGTCCTTTATTTTGCACGCTGTTCTCGAATTACACAGGACGAAAGACTTCAAGATTATCAGAGTTTGTGAGCCCGTATTTTTCAGGAATTTAGATTGTTACCAAGCACAGTATTTTTTAGCATATTACGACGACGATCCTACGGACGATTTTGGTTAGGTAAGACAGGCGTTCAGGAACATACGATTAATGGTAGCGACCGATGATAAAAGTGGAATTATCCTTCAACAGCCGATTAACGACGGATATATCAAAAAGCACCAGAGAATGCTTCGCCACTATTCACTCTTACTCCGCCAGGCTTACAGGAAGGATGGTAAAGAGGAAATTGTAAAGTATTCAAAGTAGTCGGTAAACAAGGTTATGCTGCATTGCGTATCCGTCACCAAAATCATGGCTGTTCAAGCATGGGAGACTGTTACTAACATATTTTTGGTATCACTGGGTGTTATGTACCTTGCGCGAAGTGGCGCAAGCTCACACATTGTTAAGGCCCTGGTCGTGATTTTGGTCAATTCCTCTATTTAAGTAGCAATGTGTATAATCAGCGCTAAACAAGCGCCAACTTACGTCTCTAACAGATTAGTTCGGATTTCGCGTACAGGTCAACCAAGCCTTCCAGCTCCGGGGTTCGGTTAATTGGTACTGGACTTGTATTTGTTCAGGGACTGGCCACCACAAGTCATTGCATGGGCTGAATATGTATTCAAACAACCACTACAACATTACGCGGAAATGGAATGCATGGCGCATTTCGCAATAGGAAAGACTGACGCCTCCTTTATCCTTCATCGTTATCGCTTGATTTCTGCAAGCATTCAGTGCATGGTCGTTTAGCAGACTTTAGATTGACTTCCCTTCCATCTTCGGATTGGCTACAATCCTTGCCCTTCTCTTGTTGCGGAATGGCTGGTTCTCGCACCCAGCGACCCTCCCACAAGTTTTCAATTCGGTAAAACGTGAAAGCAGAATAAAGCTGTCGCCTATATACTAATTGCATTTAGAAGAGCTGTGTTTTCTGTCACCCAATGATTGAGACACTTTTGTTCGCTAATCGAGTCACCACGAAATGAGAACCATGCCGGCGAACCATCCTAGGATTTTTTTGAAAACCCCGTGCAACACGCGATCTTGACAGGGAATGCGCCAAAAGTAATGATTCAGTGGTATTCCAGCATATTCAGTGCGTAGTTAGTAGTATTACCCATGTCAATTTCAAGGTCTTACTTGAAAAGTCAGTGATCCGTTTCAAGTAGTTTATATTTCCCTCGAACACGTGCTGGGTATGTGATTAAAACGCAGTTGAACTGTTACTTTCACATCATCCCCCCAAGCTAAGACTACTCCTTCAGCTCAGACTTGTTATCATTCAATTTCATGAGTGACTTTAGCTTTATGCGTCGTAAAAGGTTGTTTTTCGAATAGCAAAATCATGGAAAAACAACCTTTTACGACGCATAAAGCTAAAGTCACTCATGAAATTGAATGATAACAAGTCTGAGCTGAAGGAGTAGTCTTAGCTTGGGGGGATGATGTGAAAGTAACAGTTCAACTGCGTTTTAATCACATACCCAGCAAAATGTCAGCAGCTGGCAGCGTGCAGTCACTCAGAACGAAGGAACGATCGTCGTTTGTAGCGACGACAAAGGAGGATGTCTGCTACAGGAACGTCCCAGCCCGATACTGCGATGCAGTATTCGTTCATGGCACGGTTGGTAAACTGTTTTTGTGGTTCACGACACCTTAATAAGGGAGCAACCACAGTTCTTGGAGCAACATCTTCTTGAGACGTGATTTCCAAACCTTATCTAACAATAAGAAATCTTGGAGAATGGCCAACTGATAGCAAAGGCAAAATTCTTCCAAAATGATATTCTCCCATATTTTTTCGCAGTGATGCGTTGTCATTAAATTTTTCTTACGACAATTATCTTCTATTTCTAATTATCTTCTATTCTCGAGTCATATGAAAGGCAAAAGCCTACTTATGGAAGTAAACTCGATATCCTCAAAAGTGTTGCTTTTTGAACCTTCATATAGATTCTACAAGAATCATCTGGTGTTAACCGCGTTTTCCAAAACTTTGCAGCGTCTACTCGTTACAATTGTTTTTAGTTGAAAAGGGCTTCGCCAACTTGCAGCAATAGATGGTATTAAAAATAAAGGTACTCCGGTTTGAAGCATTCTGTCATGAAAATCAAAGATCGACTCAAAGCAAGTTTGTATTACACACACTTTTAAGGAAAAATGAATCTAGGTCACCGATTCTGCTTTTTGCCACTATGTTTTCAATCACTATGAAACATAAATAACAACAAAGAAGGACGAGACATGTGTTAAAAGCTAATCTTTGCTATGATATGAGACTCGTAAACGTTTGATGTTCACTTTGATCCATTATTGAGTTAGCTTTTTATCACAAAATCTGCCATTAAATAAAAATCACTCCATGTCCAATCAGCCGTCGCAAACAAAAATCGCAAAAAAGAAAACGAAACTACAGACCGTCAGAAGTGGTATAATCATTGAGGCATTTTTCGGTTCTATTACTTTCTATATTGTTAACATTCTATGATAATAAGGAGCCTTTATAAAATAGCAGTGTTTTGATCCGAACAGACAAAAACGACAAAAACGAAAAAAATGAAAATCCCCAGACAGACAGATTTATTTACTACTGCTATTTGTTTGTTGTTCAAACCGTAAGCAACAGTCTAAATTTTGAGTCAATTTAGTATAAAGGATAAAGGATAAAGGACGGCGTTACTCAATCCCTTTTGGGATGCGCCAGCGCATTCTACTTCTACGGGATGTCGTTGAGGCGACATGAATGCGTATTTGGCCATACAATGACTTGCGGTGGCCAGCCGATGAACAAGTCAGCGCTTTATCCTTCCCAGACAAGTCTGGTACCAATTCACCGACCCCGGAGGGATGGAAGGCTTGGTTGGCCTGGGCGGGAAATCCGAACCAGGAACCTGGTATCGGGTGCACGCGACAGTCGCGCCTCCTCCGACTGCGCTACACGCGCCCTAGTCAGTCAATTTAGTAACAAACAAAAAAGGAGAATTTTACGGTAACGCTTTTATTTATTGCACAAACCGTTCGCCCTAAATAATGATCAAAACAAATGCTGTGCTTTAAATTGCTGGTAGAACAACACCTGACATATGCTCTGTTTGAGAGTTTTTCAAAGCTTTACAAGCATACATATGTGAATAAGACATATGTAAACGAAAACGGATTCATGAATAGCTCTTTAGCGAAACGTTAATACATTAATAATCTCGCTTCTATTTTTCAGCGAAAAAAGACCGGAAAACACTGATCACTGAGGTCCTCTTTGAACTATACCGCATTCCATTGAAAACCGTCGTGAGTTTTTAAGTGAAAGTAAATATTTGGAATGCTTTCGGAAAGTTCTGTGAAACTTCCAACCAGCGTTCGCTCCTGTTCTCCATGGTCCTGTTCAGACGTTCTGGAACAACTTCTCTCGGAGAGCGTTGCAGAGCACAAGCCGTGGTAGCCTACAGTAAGCCTTTCCCATATCAAAGAATCCCAAATTACAGGCCTTTCACTTCTCCAGGTATTTCTCCACCACAGACCACTCCATCCTCGTCTGATGAAGATGGTGTATGTGATAGATCTCTCCAGCATGGAGCCGACTGCTCATGGGTGATGGAGACCATGCCTCTCGGCCTCGAATCGATCAGTCGCTCGCAGACCTTCATCCTGTGTGAGATCAGGGGCTTCTGTGGTTGAAACACTCGAAAGTGTCTGCCTTCCGCTTGATGATGGAGACTATCGAACTGCCCAGTTATCCGGTATCTTACTCTCTATTGTGACTTTGCTGAGGAACAGTGCCAGCGAGTGGACCTTGTAGCCGTCGAGCACCTTCCATGCTTTTATTGAACCCCCCCCCCCCCGTTCCCGTTTCGACCTTCATCTTCCTCACGCTATAGCTAGCCTCTTTCTGCATACAGGATTGGATGGGCCCTTTCGTTTGTTGTTCTTCCCCAGTTTCTAGACGAGGGGATTCCTCGTACGGCAGTTTCCTGAAGTATTCCTTTGACTTAGGCGCGTGTAGCGCAGTCAGAGGATCTGACGGCTATCGCATGACCCGATACCAAGTTCTTGGTTTAGATTTCAACAGCAGGCCAACAACCCTTCCATCCCTCTGGGGTTGGTGAATTGGTACCAGATATGTCTGAGAAGGCTAAAGCACTCACCTGTTTATCGGCTAGCCACCGCAAGCCATTGTGCGGCAAAACACGCATTCGAATAGCCTCCACGACGGCCCAACCAGAAGAGTGCGTGACGCATTCCGAAAGAGATTGAGTAACGCCGTCCTTTGTCCTTTTTATCCTCTGTCTTTGTTAAGCATCCGTAGTATCCTCAGCATTCTTCCCATTCTTTGCTGGATGTCGATACCAGTTCTATACCTTTGCTAGCCGGGCGGCCGACATTTCTCAATGTGACCCGTTCAGCTTCTCGTAAGTGCACCCAACTCTGCGTTGCCTTTCTTACCGCTGCTCTTGCCAGCCTCTTTATGCTTCTACATAATGTGAGATACATGAAAGCTCTTCGGTCGCACACCGAGAACTCCGCAGTTCGTTGCGCTTTGAATCGCACGGTTTTCACCATTGGATTTGTGAATCTGTCCTTATCCGTTATTGCCGATTTCAGGGCGAATCTCCGCACAAGAGTATGATCGATTTCCTTCCTTCTACTGCTACGTGGGGCATTTCTCGGCTCTTCCCTTCGCAAAAATGTGCCTCAGACAGCCTGTCGTGAGCCAGCTCAAGAATTCTTTCTCTATCTGGATTCAGTACATTGATACCCTCTCCTTCATGAATCCTTTTTCTTCTGTTGACCATTAAACGGCCATTCGTGCCTTCTACTATCAAGAAGTATTCCCACTGCGGCACGGACAATGTGGCTCGACTGTTACTAGAAGTTCTATTTGTTGTTCTCGAGGTATCCAGTTAGCGGAGCGTGTACACAAAAGCTTAGTCACATGACGTTCTTCTTTACGGCTCCTATGGCCTCACCGCAGGACATCGGTGCCCGATCTCGCTGAGGATCATCCCCAGATTTTTATGAACAAAACATGAGAAACGTCTTCTGCGAATGTAACTTATCGTCGTGTGAAACTCGGAGAAGGACGACAAAAAGGCAGAGCAATGACGTGGGAAGTTGGAACAATCGCCCAATTTTTTGGAGCCTATTTTAAGGGTCGTGCTTGATATGGCCAACATGAGTGATGAACGGGTTCAACTGATGCGATGACAACATTCATCGTGCGCGACTTGCCAGGCAAGATGATGTTGGCTGACCCAGCAGACGCTTGATAGCAGAATTTGAATTTCGAACACGGATCCCTCCCTGCTCATTGCAGGAGATCAAATTACTTTCCGAGTAATCATACAAAATTCGCACCTCGATAAAAGAACATCAAGCGTGGGAACATTTCCGTAAAGAACAACATGGTCAGTGGACGTTTTGCGCTATGGCGAAGAGTAATAGAGCGCCGTGGATACGTCCAGAGACGTTCATGTAAGTAAAGGAGAGGTAAGGCACTGTTTTGAGTGATCGATTCATCGTACAACGGTAGTTTTCGTTAACCGCCTGAAGCGTGCAATGTGCACGAAAATTTCTTGCACAAATCGATGCCGTTGAAATGTAACAGCATCATATAAGAATCCTTTTTATTATAGCCATAGTGCGCGCTAAGACACCCGGATTGCAAGACGTATATTCGTCCTTTAAAAAATTCTCCTTCACTTCCCGCATTGGTCATTAGGGGATGTCGCATGCCAGCTTCTGTAACACGAATGCATTTTAGAAGGATACTGGAAACAGCGAAGCCTACTGACGATATGTGACACAGCACCGAAAAGGTCAGAAAATAATGCAACGATGCCTCTGAGGAGGTATAAGGTTTATAAGAACACTTTGCTAATGAATCCTTACTTAGCAGGGCCTGTCGTTTCGACTTCTCGTCGTCTTCAGCAGAGGCCTGAACGTCCATCTAAAACCTCGTATGGCGCAAAAAACGCAACTGACTTAACACTTGCAATGCCGAGGTTTGAATACGAGGGAAGTTGGAGATTCGAAGAACATTTGAAGCGGGAAGCTGCCAATGGAAAGCGCTCTATTCTCACTAGGCCCTCAACTTTGCAGCGTGCTGTAGAAATTTCTTGAGAGCACTGCTCTGCGCTGGTCATCAGTTAACTGCATGAACAGAAAACGTATTTTGATAAAAAGTCGATTTTATATGAAGGAATAAAGGATAAAGGGTAAAGGTCGGTATCAGTCCAATCCTATTAGGAACCCGCCACGCAATAAATACTTCCACGGCATACCGACGGGGCAAACTGAGCGCGTAATTGGCAAAACAATGATTTGGGGTACGCAGCTGATGAGCTGGTGTTGCTCCCTCTCGAGCGAATCTGGTACCAGTTGAACGTCCACGGAGGGTTGGAGGGGATGGTTGGCCTGGGCGGACAGTCCGAACCAAAAACCTCGAAGAAAACCCGATTCGCCGCCGGTGCTTCCTCCGACTTCGCCATCACGCGCTAAACATATGCAGAGAAGTACCTGCAACAGCTATGGAGAATTCTATCAGAAATAGGTTCATCTGACATCTGGGACGTTGAAGGTGCTCATGTTGCCCAGCACATTTGTTCATACCAACGGTCCTACTGTAAATTTGCAACGAGCAGAATTGCCGAGCAAAAAATGACAGAGGAAGTTCTAACCAAAGATGATGCTGAGTGTCCGTAGCCTTTCCTTGAGATTAAGTGATGATTCTGAAATATTTTCATCCGCAAAAAGTTGTAGTTTAAATCAAATACACTTTCTGACTGCACTAAAAGCGCCGAAAGTAGATGAGAAACGGGCATTGTTGAACAGACTGAACAACTGTGTGTCACAACTGGTAGCCGTGCTCCTATTTTTGAGCTTATTTGTTTTTAGCGCAGAAATTCTATACAGAAAAAGTTGCTATCATTCTTGGTTTTTGAAATAAAAGTCGGATTCGTAGAGCAGCAAAAAATATTGTTTAATCACTACCCCACAGAAGACAGGTACGCCTTATTTCCAAGAATTTCAAACAACAGCACCTGCCTTCGCAAGTCAAGTGGTCGGTTCGGTGTAACAAACATGAAACGTGGAAAACAAGCAGCGTAGATCTATTCTGGTGTTAAACGAACGGAACGCAACGTTTTTCGGACCTGTTCTGTGACGTGTAATTAGTTTGGAATATAAACTTTTTAAGGCCAACATGGAATGCGGGAAGACTATAACACAGGGTCAGCTTTGCTCAGGCTTCTTCCTACTCATCTGATCGGAGAAGAGAGGAGATTTGCCTTTCACAATAATGCACATATCAATAGCGAAGGGAAGTGAATATGCATATCTCCGTCGACTAAGCGGGGTGATGGGAGGAATTAGCTGTCAAGGCTTAGATGGGTGAAGTTTGGTCGCCGATGAAACTGAGGCGAATCTTCTGAAATCCTCCTTAGTAGGCAGTATCCGGATAGCTTGCAAGCTAGGCTGCGCACTAGCATTGATGGACCATCCTAAGCAAAATCTTCGGATGAATCCTGCAAAAGTTAGCAGCTATTAACGACAGAGAGACAATAGCCTTCAGTGAAAATTGGGAATCTTTAAAGCTTTGGTGGGAACTTAGGGACAGCTTAACGAAGCATGAAGGACATCCAAGTGAATCACGTGGATACAACCGCTGCAATGAGTTAGGATCAGACACTCCCCAGATGGACTCACTCCACCCACTTCGTCTCTCCTAGCTCATTCTAACTAAATTGTGCCTCAGCTAATGAGCCAAATGAGTCACGGAAACTAATTGCGACGTGCTCCTTCTTTTGACATCCAGTAGGGGTCCTACTGGGCTTGCTTGCGCACTTTAACACGCATTACGGTGGCCTCAAAATTCCTGTGCCACGACTATGTTGTATATGCTGCTTCTTGATAAAAAGGGAGAACCACTGAACAACGAACAAGAGTACTGTACTTGTTGGCTAATGGACCACTTATTTTTTGATATGGCCAAGTGTCATCTGTCTGTATCGGAAACTGCAACAATCCAAGCAACACAAAAGAAAAAGGTTGGTTAGTATACATAATTGAGCTTGTGACCAGAAGATTAAGTCAGCTCTTTCTAATTTGGCGATTTATAGAATGTTCACAAAGGAACTAGACGAAATGGGAGACGGATGGATTCGGCAGGCAGACATTCATGAAAAATCCTGAAACGTTTGCATCAGAGTTCTCCGACATCGCAGCCTTGTTTTTGAGAAAATTAAATGCATCAAAAATTTCCTGGCATTGCTAAAATGGGTGCAAATTCGTTGGGAAGGAGCAGAATTGAAAAGTGCCCAGATTAAACTCAAATTTGGCAACAGAGCAAAATTTCGATGTAGCGTGATGTGCACTATTCGACGTACGCCCATTAGTAGCATGCGGTCAAATATCTGCCTGAATCTGTGACTTCGAGAGAAAATGTCACTTGCTCCAAATGGAACTCATTTTGGAAAGATTCCTGGCGAGACAACAGGCTTCGAGATATGTACATAAATGCTGCATTTTCTGTGCCTGACACGATTTGTGGTTTTCTATTGCGTGCGATCTTACGGTTTCATGAGTTACATAGTTTTTGGATTCCATTGAAGCATTGCTTTGGGATCCACTGAGCTAGAGATATCGCCGGTACTAGAAACAGAAGAGATTTTTAGCGTGATCACAAAAATCTAATATAAAAAAGAGAAACGAAAAAATAAATATTATATTATTATTTGGTGATGTTTTAACGCACTGAATAATTCACTACGTATTAATAGTACGAAAATTTACTAGAGATAACGTGCAAGCGAATAGCTACGAATTTGCAGAAATGAGGTGGTTAACTCCGGGCTTCAGATTTTTCATCTACAAAAGGTAGAAGCAAAGAAGCGTTTCCTGCAATTATTCGGAATAGACAATTATGGTGGACATTATGCACAAGCATTGTCCGAGCTAGGACAATGAAGCTTCTTTACAGCCGTAGAGATGACTGATTTTAAAAGAGATTTGAGCAGAGAACGTACGTTTGCTTCGTTTCATTGTGTTACGCTACTTCTCTTGCATCCATAGAAACCTTTAAAAAACTGTTATTTCGTCTCGTAGACAGAGGTTACCTGACGAATACGTTCTTCAATCGCAGTTTAATTTCCATGTTTCGTATACCATATTGCTGTTCTGTCGGAGTTTTCTAGTATTCTGTTTCACGTCTACACATTTGCTATTGTGAATCGCGTGGGCATGACCTACGCCTAAACAATAAACAAACACAACGATAAAGATAAAGAGACACCCTGTTTGTGAAGTGAACTGAGAGGAGATCTCCTGTGGGTGCCAATGTGTCAGCTACAAACGACCAGCAGCTGAATATGTATGAAATGCATAGTTAGTTGGAATTGGGAGGAAGAAGACCGAGAGTAGATAGCGATAAACATCTGGTCCCGCTTCCGATTGACGGAACATCATCCTTGCCTACTGGAGTGAATCAGTGGCGTTTAGGAAGACCTGGCATTTAGAAGCAGGGGACCAAACATTCGGCGTCATATCACAGCCAGAGCACTGGGGCTGTTACGCACATGTATGAGCTTAGCTGAAGGAGATCACAAGAATGCCGCCGAAAGGAAAAGGTGCTCAGAGGAATCAATCTATCCTGAGTGACAAGCGAAAAGTGTGGAAAGCAGAAACGAGCTCCCTGGGAACAGTTCACAGAGATCGGAGGACCTTTGTAAGCAGATTCGTTCGCCGATAGTGCATTCTCAAATTCAAAGATAGGTAGGAATGCGCCGACAGAGACATGTGGAAGGGTTGCACCGCTGAAGTTTTCCAGCCCCTCCCCTTCTATATGGGAGTCGCAAGGCAATCTCCTGCACAATTCGTTCCAGCATCTGCGACTTTCCCAAGGAAAAGGTCCCACCTGTGCACCTGTTATTCAAGTGCCACCCGTACGACGTCCAACGGGAGCGAACGAGAGTCTTTTCGAAGCTCGAAAAGCGTGTGAACGCCGAGCACTTCACCTGATTAATTGCCCATTCGTCCGATAACGTCATCAACAGCGCATTACGAGGCATGCTACTCTGTCAGCGGCATACGATCCCTGCCGGCGGCGCTGCTCATCCGAGGGCTGAAACTGAAGTCTGGCAAATAACGCTACACTTCGCGGGCAAATAGGGAACTTTTTGACAGTGGAAAGGCCAAAAGCGTCGCTTTCGTTTGGCTGTGCCCGCAGTTTGGGAAGCGTCCACGCAGGTTTCAAGGCTGTTGATTTGCTTCTTCTGAAACTCTCCTACAGAATAAATCCCTAGTCACACAAAGAGTAACAAGAGCTCTTTATAGGAGAAATCAGCTTCAAATCCAGATGTAGAGATGCTGGTGGATGCCAACAAGGTTTTTTCGTCGTAACATTGACATTTCTAGCCGTTTTATAACCATCTCTGACAGAAGTCGTACTCCGTTTTCATAAGCAACATCTGCGGGGTAGTTAGAATAGTAATCTTCATAAGACATTTTTTTTTCGAAAATTCAGAGATACAGCTGTTTCTCGCGGCATAGGAAAAGTACTCTTTCGACTGTACGCGCACATCTTCCACATGAGCAGAATACGTCTAACGAAAACTTACCGGTTAAATTGAATGAGTCCAGAAAGTCCAAAAACAGACGACTATTTTACCTGTTAAAGGCCAGTAGGTGTAAAGGTACGTATCTCGAAAATAAAGCAATATTTGAAGTCATTGGTTGCAGAGAGCAGTCTGGGAAGTAGTTGGTAGAGAACATTGTGAATTTAAAACGACCTTAAAGACAACTTGACAATCTACCTCCGCGTATTGAGAAGGAGAACAGATTCTCGCTTAATGGTCATTTTGTGGTCCAAATCGCAGTGCAGCGATGCAGTTTGCATGTTCAGATTTTTCTTTATTGCTAAAAAAGGTTCGGCCATTTTATTAGGTTGTAACGAATTAAATGGCACTGCCTCGCGCCATTTTTTGGCGCGTCTTTACGCGTTTGATCAGGAACAAACCGTAACCTGTGGTATATCATTTAGAAGCACAAACTATGCTCTACCGGAGAGTACCAAATTTTCTATGTAAAAGTGGGAAAACTTTAGAGTTTTATTGACTTTTTTGCAGATGGACAAAAGGGTAATCCGAGGCATTTACTTGTATGAATTCAAGCTGGGCACATCAGCTAAGGAGGCGGACGAGAAGATCAACGCCGCATTCGGTCAAAGATGTTCCACAATTCGGACGGCGCATCGTTGGTATCAGAAGTTCCGGAATGGAGATGAGAGCTTGGAAGAACATGAAGGCCGTGGGAGGCATAGTGATGTTGATGAGGACAAGCTGAGAGATGTGGTAGAGGAGGATCCACACAAAGGTACCAGGGAGACAGCGAAGGTTCTTGGCGTCAGTCACAACACAGCTGCCCGGCATCTGAAGGAAATTGGAAAGACCAAAAAGCTGGAAAGATGGGTGCCTCACGAGCTGTCTGAGGAGCAAAGAAACCGACGATATGAGATCTCGTCCGCACTGCTTCTACGGAACGAAACGGACCCATCCCATTCCTTGATCGCATCGTAACCTGTGACGAGAAATGGATAATGTACGACAACAGGCGACGATCGGCATAGTGAGTCGACAGCGATGAGAGCCCCAAGGGTTTTGCGAAGCCGGAATTGCACCAAAAGAAAGTAATGGTGGTGTTGGTAGGGAAAATATTCAAATACCAACAGGATGCCGAAAGTGCCTTCGAAGATTTCGTCAATTCCTGAACTTCTGATTTTTATGCTACTGGGATAAAAAAGCTTGTGTCACGTTGGCAAAGATGTGTAGAATCAGAAGGTTTTTATTTAGATTAATAAACTTGCCTACAAGCCGAGATATTAACTGTTTAAATTTACAGTGGTTTAGTGCCATTTATTTCGTTACAACCTAATAGGTAAAAATAGTAATAGGCGAAAAAGCTATTTCTGTATCAGCATCAAACCTTTTTATTATGGCTTGACGATCACAGTAGTGATCTAGTGTAGCCTGCCCGTTGCTGGCTAGTAGAAAGCCGATGACCACCCACGTTTCCAGTAGATAATGAATAAGATGACATCTGATTTGAGAGGTGGATGACATCTTGGTCTGAAGAAGATCAGTGGAGGAACACAAAGAAAACCTGCTAGTGTTATTTGAGAGAATTGCTAAGTACTGTTTTAAGGTTCGAGTGGAGAAAAGCACATTTTCGAAGCCAGAGATTTGGTACATTGGCTTTATAGTAGACAAGGATGGCAGAAGATCGAATCTTGAGAAGATCCAAGCAAGCAAGAGTATGGCAGTGCCAAGGAATGTTACTCGCCTGAGAGCATTTCTCGGCATGGTAACGTACTACTCATCGTTCATGCCAACGAGATGTCTTGATGAAGAAAAGTGTGAAGTTGGAATGAATCTCCCAGCAAACTAAGGCCTTCGAAAAGTTGAAGGCAGCACTTCATAGTGATGAACTTGGCTCACTATGACCTCAAGCAGAAGATAGTGGCTGCAGCTGATGCGTGCGACTACAGTATCGGATGCGCATAGGTACAGAAGAGGCAATAGCACATGCTCAGAGGTCTCTGTCAAGTGCAGAGAACTACTCCCAGATTGAGAAGGAGGCGCTAGAACTAGTATTCGCAGTGAAGAAGTTTCACAAGTATGTCTATGACAGGAAGTTTCTGTTGCTGACAGATCATAAACCGTTGCTGGTCATATTTGGTGACAAAAGGGAGTTCCACTGTAGTCCGCTAATCGTCTTATGAGATGGGCTACGACGCTGCTTGGTTCTGACTTTGGCATTAAGTATTTCAATACGAGGAAGTTTAGACAGACAGATGGCTTGTCAAGGCTGATGCAGACACATAGAGCTGCTGATGAAGACGTGGTGACAGCAACCGTTGAAGGAGATGTGAGTACAGTGTTAAAGACTGCATCAGGAAGCTGCCAATAACTCAAGAAGATGTTGAATTGTGTACGGAGAGAGATCCCTTGTTACGAAAGAATGTGGCATGCGTGAAAAGTGAAAGATGGCTGAAGGTGGACTCTAAGTTGGCACCTTTTAACAACAGAAGAGACATTGTTCGGGGTCGGGAAGCGTCTCATGACAGGAGAAAGAGTGGTTATTCATTCGAAGCTGTGAGAAGAAGTTCTGAAGGAACTGCACGTTGGTCATCCTGGGTTCGTGCGTATGAAAAAGTTGGCCCAGAGTTACGTGTACTGGCCTAAAGTTGAAAACGACTGTGAAGAGGTGGTACGGAGGTGTACAAAGTGCCAGGAAAGTGCAAAGAATCCTGTGAAATTGCCACTAGAGACATGGCCAGCGCCTACCGCCGCAAACAATGTTTAGTGATAATGGCACACGGCTCGCGTAGGAACAGTTTAAAAGGATGTGCAAGGAACGAGGAATTGAGCAGATTAAGACAGCTTCCTATCACCTCCAGTCCAACGGACAGGCGGAGCGCTTTGTTGATACGCTTAAGCGAGATATCAAAAAGCTTAAAGGGAGGAGAGGCCAACGGAAGAGACGCTGAATATGGTGCTTCAGGCGTACAGAACTACGTCAAACGCGTGCCTGAATGAGAGAACGCCAGCAGAAATGTTTCTGGAGAGGAAGCTTGAAACGTGTTTAAGCTTGCTGATTCCGATGGAAAAGGAGAGGACCCGCTGGAACGGCAGTTCGACAAGAGACATGGTGCACTGCCTAGAGGCTTCGCTGTAGCTGAAAATGTGTTGTACGTGCAGAGCTGGAAGGCACCACGATACGTGTCGGCGAAAGGCAAGGTAGTGAAACGCCTTGGTGCCGTTAACTATGAGGTCGAAGTTGACGGAGGGGTGATTCGCAGGCACGCGAATCAGTTGCCGCGTTGCGCCAAAGAGCGAATTGTCAAGAAGAAGCCTCTGCGCTCAAAACTTTGCTCGATGCTCTTGAATTGGACAACGCATGGAGAACGGAACCTACTTGCTCAACGACTGCGGGTTCAACCAATCAACGACGCAATGCTGACCGAGAACAACCACTACAGCTATGACGTTCTGCAAGGACCAGAAGACCAGTCCGACGATATGGAGTAGACGACTTTTCTTAGTTTGATTGTCGACTGATGTAGTTTTTAAGGTTTGGTTGTAAATTAGGTTTCCGTTAAGTAGTATAAAATATTTCTTTTAATTATTTTCCTACTAGGAGAGGTGTTATGGCTGGACGATCACAGTGGTGATCTAGTGTAGCGCGCCCGTTTACGCTAGTAGAAAGCCGATGACCACACACGTTGGCGCGGTGATAACTCGCCAAGGCAGGTCAAAGTAACGGGGTGGATATAATGCCGCTGTCGAGATCCCCAGGGGTCTTCCTCACAGGTCTTCGTCGCAGGTCGTCGCCGAGGGTCATTGAGTTGCCGAATCAGGAGTTCAAGCCGCCGCCACCTACTCTCGCCACCTCCAGCCGTCGTCTATCGCTGTCAACTATTCTACTAATAAATCTATATTATTTTCTGCTGCCTCGTCACACTCGGTCGTGAGGATCTCTGTTAAGATAGAGAGCAGTAGAAGAGACCTCGGAGGTCCAGCAAAGTGAATCCTCAGGAATACAAAATTTTTCAAGGGAACATCAAAAATAACCAGAATCCACGAACAGTCGCAATTACTTTCAAGTGCTTAGCTGGGTTTTGATGATTTATTGCTAGTATGATTCAAAAAATTCCAAGAAGTTAACTTTTGGAATAAGGCAAAAGCTGGCAGCAAAAGTAAGGGGATACTGAGCAAAAATCGTTGGCAAAAGCGTTCTACTGTATTGAAAAAGAAATTGCTGCGGTTTTTATCGTATCGTCAATGTGCTCATCGTGCAGATGATGGTACAAATTTTGTTGAAGTAGAATTGGAAGCTTTATCGGGCCGCTTGTCGCAGGGCCACGTGACATGTTCCCGGTGGAGGATAAGGATCGCGAACCAAATGCAACAGCGTATTAATTGCTAAGAGCCGCAGGCAGCTTATGCAGCCGAGGCGACCAAAAGCTTGCACTCGACAGACTGGGAGCACATCGAAAGGCGATTCGATGCCGCATGAAAAGTCTCACTCCTTCCCCTTCACCATTTGGCCGACACCAAAGGGTCTAATTCTCCTGACCCCGAAAGGACCACCATTTCTGCAGCTATGGAAAGAACGAGTAGTGAAGTGAGGCTCTTAAAATCTCAAGACCTAACCGGGCTGCGCAAACTGTTGGTGAGAAGGACTAGGATGACGATCTCTGCCTACAACGCTCGCACGATCTCATCGAAGGTATACGTCGAGAACGTGATTATGCGAGACAGGGAGATCAAGTAGGGCGAGCATAGAAAACATCATAGCAGGGGAGTAGACGACGTTGGTGCCCTTGCCAACACGGACTTGGCATCGACTCGAACGAGTCTTTGACGGGCAGAATTGGACGCCTGTAGCTGAGGCTCCATAGTAAATTGGTGTTGTCTCAACATTAGACTACGACAACGAAGAGTTCGAGGCCTTTTAAATGGAGCTGGAGATGTTCTACAAGGAAGAGATCACACTTTCTACACGGTGATGTCGGCGACTTCAGCGCCAAGATCGGACCGCGAAGGACACCAGAAGAAAAGGCGGGACACGAAGGACACTAGAAGAGCTGCACATCGGAACCCACGGTTTGGAGTGAAACGAGTAATGTGGAATTCTATCTGTGTTCATCATGTCCACCATCAAGACCATCCATGGCAATTCATAATTCCAGAAGTCTCCCGCCCTACGATGGACCTGGGAATACTCCGGTGGCCAACTCCACAACGAGATCGACCACATCAGCTTTAACTGCAAGTAATGCCTCATTGACGCCTACCACCAAAACATGATCGGACCACCACTTCTTTCCGATTTTCGCTCCAAGGAGAGTGTGCCGCAAAATCCAAGAAGAAGTGTTCTAGGCAGTTCATCAATTGATGTCATTACGAACATGTTTTGACGGTCTTAGAGAAAAGTCGTCATGGAAAACACCAAGGAGTTTTGCCTCGTGCAGCATCTCCGGGATACGGTTAAAGAAACTGAGAGTTTGAAGACCACCGAGAGACCTCTGTGTCCAGAAACCACCGTGCTGATACGCCAGCGTGGAGCAGCATGAGCATCAGGAAACTACCAACTGATGTCCGAGCTTGCGAAGATATACAGAGCGGCGATAAAGGAGGATCCTAGAGAGAAGGGCGGAAGTGTTGGCTGAAGCTGCAGAGGCAGGTTTGAGCATCCGCAATGCCCGCCGGAACTTTGCCAACGTCAATGTGACTGCTCTACGGCGCCCTTATGGAACTGTCATCTCTTCCAGAAGAACAATGTGAAAGGTTGTCTACGACCTCTACTCAGATCTCTTCGACAGCAACGCCCACTGCCGCATGCCATCTTCCGCAGGATGGATGCGTCATCCCCTCTGTTCTCCCTTCCGAGATCCGACACGCCATCTCGTCGGTGAAGAAACGTACAGCACCTGGTCCCGACAGGATCAGACCCGAACACCTGAAGAACCTCCCGCCAGCGCTCATCAACACCCTGATGCGGCTCTTCACGCGCTACCTGTCGGAGTGTAAGGTTCCATTTCAGTGGAAGACCAGCAGGACCGTCTTGCTGTACAAGAAGGGAGACTGCACGACAGTGGCAACTATCGCCCGATCTGCCTGCTTGCTGTTCGTTCTCTACAAGCTGTTCACTCGAGTCATCCTGATCAGCAGAACTCTGGACGAAGGACAGCCATGCGAACAAGTAGGATTTCGGAGAGGATTCAGCACGGCCGACCACATGCACACCATTACGAAGCTCATCGAAGTGTCGCGAGAGTGCAGGCTGCGGCTGTGTCTTACGTTCGTCGACCTGAAGAAGGCATTGGACTCTGCCGAAACTGAAGTGGTCGCCTGTTCCCATAAAGCGAACAGTACGAATCTATTGGTAAGATCACTGCTAGACATTGAAGCGAAAGTGACGAAGTGAAAAACGACAAAAAAAAAACAAAAACTCTAAATCGCTCGCTGCTCGCTAGTGAGTAGACGGCAATGAACCTGTTCCACGGCCAATGGTTATAATGAAGCTCAAGGTGAGTTGTCTATGTAGGACGACATTGACAACCGGGATCTCGCCGTTAACCCTTTCACGACACGCGCGATTTTGAAGTGACTGTCGCGTGGGACAGCGCATATTTTGCCCACGCGCCGAGTGTCCGACGATGTCGACGACGTCGAGCCCACAAAATTTTCCGCCTATCACGAACGAGGGATATAATACGCGCGATAGATGTGAATATACCAGTAACCAATGAAGATTCTCGAGGACAGTGTTAGATGTACATACCAGCAAACTGTGTTTTCATTATTATGTCATCAAGTAATAAAAAACTGCTTATGAAGTATTTTTGTAATAGTGTTCCATGGCGTCGTTTCTTGCATTATTTCTTAGATATGAATAAATCACTAACCAGTGAAGTTTTCCATGGACTATCTTGACCACGTATAATAGTGAACTCATTGATTAATATTGTACTATTAAATGCTTGATAACTTTCCATGAACTGTTTTTATGAGGGTGTCCGACGGCATCGTCGGACAATGTCGTGAAAGCGTTAAATGACAACAATCGCCATTGATGTAACAGCAGCTTTTTGCAAGCCCACCTTCTAAAGCCACATGTTGCTGGCGGAGACGGGTAATCAGAATTTGAGAAGAATGGTCTAAACTTTTAACATTCCGAGGAGTATGCTGCGAGTTCATTTGTTGTGACCTTTTGCTGGCGGTGCTGCGGCCTGTTAATATAAGCGTCAATGAAACCTCCTTTCGTAATATTGAGTCCCAGGGAGGACCAATGAGTTGATTATTGAAAACAGGCTCTTATAGAGATCGAAACACATCAAATGCTGCCTCATAAAGCCTCTCCATGCCAACGTTAGATGCCCTTCACAGAATACCTCGACAAAGAGTGAGTTATGGAAGCCATCGGCTTTCACATGGAACAAAGGTTTCGTGACAGTGGTTAGCAACCCGCTCCTTTCACTGAAAGCATTCGTTGTGTTTGACAACAACTTCGAAAACGACAATTTAGAGTGAGAGTGCACAAAAGCGTCATGCAAGCAGTTGATCGTCGTTAGAAATTACAAAATTTCTCGCTTCTAGAAATAAAAAATCAAAGCTGAGAAAAATCCTTTAAAAATAAAGGATTCCAGCCATCTTTGAGGAACAATTCTTTTGTTTAAAAGGACAAGGTAGCATTTGTGGTTCGCTTTTTTCTTTTTCAACGAGTTTAGGTGTTATAAGCGTTGACTACGGGAAAATACAATCCGGAGTTTTTGCAAATTGTTCTAGTTATAAATACTTATGCGAAATAAAATGCTCTTAAGAGGAAAAACAGAGAATTGAAGAAGCAAGCGTTGAGAAACGTAGCGATTTATAATGTATGAAACCCCAAGAGATTCCACAGGGTCAGTACCATGAATGAGCAGAATTTCTGATTCCGCGTTCCGAATGCCGGTTTTCGGCCGTTTTTAGTCCTTCTGTTCCTCTCCCTTTTAAGCAGGAAGACGGAACGGAAATGGTGATCTATCACTCGCTGACTGTTTTTCGCTGCCCTCATTCACCTCTTGAACTTAAAAGAAAGGCTGAAGAAAGAGAGTAGTATTTTGTGATTGTGTTGCTTTCAAACCAGTGGTGCATCCCGATGTCGAAAAGTGTCATAACCAAATTGGATTCTTTTTTCTTCCTTGAAACGGTGTACTACCGAATAGAGTAAGGCCACAAAGGTTTCATGAGTGTTTGAACCAATAATCAAATTCCTTACTTGGAACATGCTTATCTTTTTCTCTAAAAAGCTTAAGTCTGGCTTGGAACACGAATTCTAAATCAGAGTTTCATAGGCACCCTTAGGTTGCCAACATTGCTTTCCATAGGGGACATGGGATCTATCCTAGTCGGAGGAGCGCATGAGGTGTCTTGCCTCTCCACCCCTTCTTTAAGTTTGTCCTAGAGCTTCAGCTACTGCCGAATGATGATACCCATGCGAACTCAGAGAGTGGGTGTCCTGTCGTGGGTGCTAATCACAACTGTAACCTGAGCGCTGTCCCCTCCCAAATAGGGTAGATCCGGGATATCTGGGATATAAGACCGGTTAAATGCTATGAGTGGCGAAATATTTGGCATCTTACTCATCGGCTGAGTTCTTTTCGTTTAAGATACTTTCTTCCTATTTACAGAAAGATTTTGCATAAACTTCGATTTCTTACACTAGTAGTATTTGAAAATACCCCCTTATAATGACATGAATACAAGGATTTCCTAGATTTATTTAGGGTAACTTAGTTATTATTACCATTACGGATATATATATTTATATTTATATGTTAAACATGAAATGAAGTAATGAATTTTGAGCAATTTTCGTTCCGTGTTTCGTATTCTGGTTTCCGCACATTTTGACCTCTTTCGTTCCGTATTTCGTGCTTCGCTTTTCTTGGAAAAATTTCCGCACAACTCTGTACCTATCTGTAAAATGCTTTCCATATGGATTCTTTCACAACTGTTAAACTCGTTTCAAACTGCAGAAGGCGAAAAGCTTCTGGATAGTTAACTCCTAAAACCATGCTTGTTTTAAATACCTTAACACAACTCGTTGTGCACTTAATTAAAAGTGTAGAATTCGTTTGCCCTCATGCGAGTTTGCCGTCGGTGCCGCGCAAATACCATTTAGGGAGCGAATCTGCTTACATCCAATATTACTTCTACAAGTAAGAGCCCAATTCAGCATTCTAAAGAGCGTTTTGAGTTTGTCTGACTTGGGCTTTATTCCTCTCTAAGTAACGAACGCTTTTTAACCAGGAGGTCTGAAAATTTTGTGAGAGTATGAGTATATCGTCAATTGGTGCAGCGCGTTGATCCTGACCGGCGGCGCTGTATTTTTCTGACATCCTAGTATTCTCTGGCACTCTCTAATATGGGCAGGCAATCAACGAAGAAGACGACTGTATCCGGACTGACGAAGTATAAGGAAAAAATCGATGAAAAACAACGCAAGATCACGTGAGTCGGAATCGATGAACAGTCGAACGACGAGGAAACTCGCCGATTCGATCGCGCGATTATATTACACTGCTCATATCAATTACATCTGCTTGTTAGCCCTTATTTGAGCCGTTCCTCAAGTTCAACGGTAAGATCGTCGGTCACGATCGTAAACGCCAAAGCGCCGACCGGACAGTCCTGCCCTCACCATCCTCATTCGCCTTTCTTGAGCCCGCTGGAGACGGCCGATCAATTTGGCGACTCCAGCCCCTCAGTCTCCCTAACCCAACCGTCAGAGGGCATCTCACGGTTGCGGTTAGGTGTCGATAAGAGTCACTAGTACTCTTATAGCGTTAAACCTCAAACCGGCGTCATTAAAACGCAGGTTTGCCTCCTATCGGAAGCTAATTAGTGCTCCGCAGCAAGGAGGTGCCCGCTCACGGTCTAGGTATCGATCCTCCACGTGAGGATACACCGCTAAAGACCTCTCCATCTAATTTTTTTCTCACGAGGGTGGATGTTCTCGAGCACTTAGTGCCGGTTTTTCAGATGTCATCACTCGATGACAGCGAGCTAGCTCGCCTGGAAAAGGAGCCCCTCGACGACGTGGAGGTCTCGACGAGGTCACCGGGCCCACGGATCAATGACACAAGCGACTCAGCTTATGACAGGAAGAAGAGGAAACATTCCTCTTCGAACTCGTCGTCTTCAGCCTGCTCCGAGTCTAGCTGCTCGTCGTAGTCGTCGTCGGACTGGGAGGAACCTTGTGAGCAGGATATTCTTCGCAATGCCAGAGCCGAAGAACTAAAGAAAAAGTACAATGCGGAGTCTTCCCTGGCCAGCCGTCCTATTCCAAAGAAGATAGACTTCGTCGGAGCAGTCAAAGAGGCACCGGAGATCGCGCGAATGGAATACAAGAAGCTTCGCGTTCCGGTTGACATCAACGCTAAGTTCCTGGAGCATTGCAATAAGTGTGCAGCAGGAGTATATGTGGGCACAGAGGAACACCTGAACTTCTACGACCGCCTGCCGCTGGTGTCGTCGGGTCTTGCAGCGCCTCCGGTGCTAGACGAAGGCCTACCAAGGAAGTCCTTCAGGTGGGTTTTCGAGGACTATGGAAGCCTCAAAAGCATGATACGTTCTTACAGGATCCAAGTCGACGAAGCGTCTTTGTTCGCAGACGCGGAGGTGCTGCTAAACGCGCTCGATTTGATGGCAATTGCACGTAGCGAGTCTATTGCGGGTCGCCATCCCCGCGCTGATCTATACATCGAGCAAGCCATGGAGGTACTGTCCTTTGGGATAGAGGCCAACGTAACTAGGAGACGTGAAAGATTCCTCAGGTAAGACTGCTCCGGAGACCTATCTTATCCGCATTATCCTATTAGTGTGAGGTTTCAAGTCCTTCGGAGTGGAACCACTGAAGATGCTTCACAACTTCCATCGCTTTTCGGCGGAGGAACCTAGCCGCTCAGCTGATCTTCCATGGAATGAAGTGTGCCCAGCGTTGATGGGCCCAAAACTGACGACGGAAATCGTGGAGAAGTCGCAGTGCAGAAAGCTGACGGAAGCCCTCGTGAAGGAGGCGAAATTAAAGAAGTCGCTGATCAAAGAAAAGAAACCTCATCACTCCAAGCATTCTGTCAGGTCAGTTGTCCTTCTTCCCAAAATCGATCGGATTGCTAGTCCAGCAGATAGCTCGTCCTGCCCACATGCCGGGAGGCTCTCTCTTTTTCAAAGGGAGTGGGCGAGTCTAACCAACGATCCGTGGGTTCTAGACACTGTTTGGGGCTACAGGTTAGAGTTCGCCCATTAACCTCTGAATGCAGGAGACCAGTGCAGATCAGCGAGTATCTAATGAAATCCTTTCGCTGGAGGTAGGAGAGATGCTAGGAAAGAAAGCCATTGAAGAGATCCCAATACACTCCGAAGTATGGCTATCAAGGATTTTCGTAATACCCAAAAGAGATGGTGGTCGCAGGTGTATAATTAATTTAAAGCCACTCAATGAATTCATCAAGCATCACCACTTCAAGTTAGAGTCCGCTCACCTTGTGAAGGACATACTAGAAAAGGGGATTTTATGGCAAAACTGGATATGAAGGGCGCATACTTCTCAGTTCCGATCCACAAGAACTATCGCAAGTTCCTGGCCTTCTCCCACGGTGGGAAACTCTATCAATTCCTAGCATTACCCTTCGGTCTATCGTCTGCCCCTTATGTCTAAACCAGGGTCATCGCGGCGGAACTAAGGAAACGAGGGGTGCGATTGATCGTTTACCTGGACAATTGGCTGATAATCAATAGAGATATCAGCACCCTTCTCTCAGACATTGATAAGGCTATCTCTCTATTCGTCAGCCTGAGGTTAACGATCAACTACAAGAAAGCGGTACTAATTCCTACCCAATCTATACATTTCCTGGGAATGGGATTCAGTCCGCTTCACGTTTTCCGTCCCAGCGAACAAGAGGGCGGATATCGCTTGCCAAGCTAGAACATTTTGGAGAAACCGCAAGTCAGGGTGAGGGAGATGGCTCGCTTCATTGGCAAGGCGGAGGCCCTGTCCGTAGCGGCTAGTATCCTTAGGCTCTTCCTCAGGCCACTCCAGTCTTGGTTGGGAAATCTAAAACTAAGGAGGAGTGAGGACTACGAAAAGCTGCTCACTATTCCAAAAGAGTGTAGAAGGGATCTGAGATGGATAGCAGATAATATTTCATCTGTCGCAAGCGAACCCATACTCAACGATCCCGTGGCCCTTTCTATCATAAGTGATGCATCCAATGCTGGCTGGGGAGCGGCATGCATTAGAGGTAGCACGGGAGGTAGATGGAAAAAATTGGAGTCTTGCTGGCACATAAACGAAAGGGAGATGGCCGCATGTTTCTTCGGGTTAAAATGCTTCGCCAGCGATCTTAGTAAGTGCGCCATTAACGTTGAGCTGGACAACACCACAGCCGTGTGGTACATTAACAAGAAGGGAGAAACAAGGAGTGCATTACTGAGCAAACTAACTCGCCTCTTATGGCTATGGGCGACAAAACGCCACATACGTTTGCTGGCAACCTACAGACCCGGCATCCAGAACGTGGAGGCAGATCTACTTTCGAGGCGCATTCATGACTGCTCAGACTATTCCTTAAAAGAAGAATACACTAGAGCCCTGTTCTCCAGATGGAGCGCTCCGAATATTGACCTGTTTGCCTCGCGGTGGAATGCGAAGTGCAGCAAGTTCTTTTCATTTCTTCCAGACCCCAACGCCTCCGGGGTGGACGCCTTTGCTCAAGAGTGGTCGGGGATTTACGGCTACGCATTTCCACCATTCAACATGGTTGGCAGGGTGATCAGAAAGGCTCTGAGAGAAGGGGCTCACCTAATACTGGTTTGTCCAAGGTGGAAGAACCAGAGTTGGTGGCCACCAGTTCTGGAGCATGGCAAAGAGATCACGCCATTAAAGTCAACCCAGGACATGCTGATGGATGTGAACGGATTGCCACACCCGTGCCTCAGCAGACCCACATTCCAGTTGATAGCATGCACCATTTAAGTGAGTTCTGGAAGAGCGCAGGTATGAGCGAGGTGGTAGTGTCGGCTATTTTAAGTAGCTGGTCACCTGCAACTATCAAGCGGTACAACTGCGCCTTGAAAAAATGGGTTACCTTTTGTAGTCAGGAAGGGACTGACAGATTACACCCTACGGCCACACAAATACTCAACTTCCTTCGCCGGATATTTTCATCTGGAGCTAGTTTCTCCACAGTCAGTTCCCATAAATCCGCAATAGTGGGTTATCTCACGGCAATTAATGGGGAATTTCACAAGCGAGACCTGGATCTCCTAAACAAATGCATGAAAGGATTCTTCAGGCTAAGACCCCCTCGTCCTAGATATTCAGTCATTTGGGACGTATCCGTAGTTCTAACCCACTTGAAGTCATTGGGACCCAACGACTGTCTAAATCTTAGACAGCTCACACTCAAGGTTACTATGATTTTTGCTCTTGTTGCTCCCAAACGAGTTTCCGAGCTGGAAGCTCTCTCTCTAGACACCGTTCAAGTAGGAGACGACCGCTGGGTCTTTTTCATTGACCTTATGAACAAAAACAGAGGCTTCGGTAGAGCTCATACAGCGGAAATTCGTCGTTACCTGGTCGACAAATCGTTATGTCCTTCAAGAAGAGTAATATGTTACATAAAGAGAACAATTCTGTACAGATATCGGGTGAGAACTCTACTTCTCAGCTACAATCGCCCTCAGGGGAGTGTAACCTCTACCACGGTAGCCCGCTGGCTCAGAGTTACTTTCGCCGACTCGGGCATTGACGAGAAATTCAAGGCACATTCTGCTAGGGCAGCAAGTACGTCTGCTTCAAAGAGGCAAGGGATCTCTTCAAAGGCCATCATGGAAGCTGCAAATTGGGCACCAAGCGGGTCCACCTTTGAAACGTTTTATCACAAGGTCTTGAACGATACGTCCTTTCAAGATTCGGTGCTCTCTTCGAATAGGTGTGTTGAAGAAGCAGATGTAATTGATATGAGCAGTATAATATAATATAATATTTTGTTAGACAACTTGTTGTTGAAGTAAAATATTTATTATATTAACTGCGAATATCAATTACACACCCACCCTACTCATGCACTTCCCCGCCCTTTCTTGTCTGCCATACTTTCCTATCGAAGATTTCACCTAATTTAGGAAATCGAAAGGAGTCGGTGGCAACAGGGACGGAAATGAAAATTTGCGCAAGAAGGATCCCAAGACAAAAAAGCATAGCCACACAAAGAAATAGTCGCCAGACTTCTTGTTCATTTCTTCGGGAATTGCCTTCTCAAGATATGAAATAAAGTTGACTCATATCTTGTCTGCTTTTTTTGCCTCCTCTCGCTGACTCTGTCTTCCCTGTAAGGCCTATGTTATACTTCGGCGACGCGTCGCCGACGCTGCGACACGTCAGCGACGGCCCGTCACCGACGTCGGCCGACGCTGACGTCACCAGCGACGCCGCCGACGTCGCCACAGACACCGCCGACGTCGCCACAGACGCCGCCGACGTCGCCACAGACGCGTGGTCGACGTCGGCGACCTCGTCAACAGATTCTGTGGCAGCGTCGGGGACGTCGTTGACAGGAGAGCATCGGAGCGCATTTTTAGCATCGGAGCGCGCTTTCAATGTCATCATTTGGCCACCAGTCTGCCGATTGCATACATTTTGTGCTTTTCTTCGCATGCCACGTGTCTTTCACGTCATTGTCAAGTTCTAAACATCAAAAAAGCAGATAAAAAAACAGAATTGTGCATGGCGCAATCTATACCGTTCATACGTCAAAAAATTCCTATTTGCTTAAGATTTTATGTGAGCCTTTAACTTCTTCAGTGCCTTTTTTGTGACCAAAGCTATCACCTTTCTAACAGTGCATACATTTCTTGAGACACCCAGCATTATTAGAATTAGGCAGTATAAAAAAACACTCACTTCCGTCTATCAGGTAGAGATACGTATATTTTTATGCCTTTTTTCTGTTGAAACTCTGTTATCTGCCTCAATTTCGTTGTTTGTTAAAGAACACACCAAAGTAACTTTTTACATATTTTTCTGCAAGCCTTAAAGAAAACATTTTTCGTTGGAATAGAACTGCTACATATTAAAAACCACAAGAATTCTGTGAAGTCCTCATGTGACTAACTTTAAATGGACATGAAGAGTAAAAAAGGCACCATTTGTGCCCGCAAGATGGGCGTTTTTGCACTTTCGATTTCGTAATTCGAGGTCCGCCGAGGATGTTGACAGTGCCGGGAACGAAGAACCCACCCACAAACAAAATACTCCCTCTGAGCGCATTTTTTCCCAGCCTTGAATGAGGCCGGCGACGGCCCGTCGCCGTGCACAGCGCGGCGACCGACCCACGGACGACGTCGGTGGCGACGTCGCCACCGACGTCGGCGGCGGAAGTATAACACCCCCCTGCGGAGCTCTCGGCGACGTCGTCGGCGACGCTGTGTTGGGCGGGCTGCCACGCAGTGCGTAGCTGCCCGCAAAGCACAGCGTCGCCGACGTCGGCCGACGCGTCGCCGAAGTATAACATTGGCCTAAGGCGAATGAGGATGGTGAGGGCGGGACGGTCCGGTCGGCGCTTTGGCGCGCGATCTTTGATCGGTCGTGACCGACGATCTTACCGTTGAACTTGAGGAACGGCTCAAATAAGGGCTAACAAGCAGATGTAATTGATAATCGCAGTTAATATAATAAATATTTCACTTCAACAACAAGTTGTCTAGTAAAATATAATATTCTAAAGGAAGAAGTGTTTAGGTCTGGAAATAAGGACCTCATTCGCGAGTTTGAGGCTGGGCGTATTACTGACAGCGTCATCCTTCTGGCAGGCCCCGCAGAATCTGAGGTGGAAGAGTATTAAGGGCTGGGCACACTCCTGCTGCTTGACGCAGCTCCAATGATGAAGAATAGGGCAGAGACACAGAGTACGTGTCTCTGCGTCAGGGGCGGCGGTGCGCTCATGGCACACTTCGCTTCAGCGTTGTCGCCCAGCGTCAGCGCTGCAAGCGTCAGCTTCACGGAATGAGATCGGTCATTCCGTGAAGCTGACGCTATCGCTCCTGAGAAAGAGATAAGATAAGTAAGATAGGAAAGCCATTTCCTCGACCAAACCAGCCAACCGGTCAGCTGAGCGATGCTTGGCAGTGGTCCAAAGCCGACACCAGAGAAAGAAAGAACAACCGCCCCTCACCGCAAACATGTCCTGACCCTGAGAGCGACGCCCCGCCCCGTTTTTGACGCACTGAAGCCGCTGCCGAGTGTGCCCAACCCTTTATTAAGACCTCTCTCCGTAGTCAAGGCCTTAGGGACGCCCTTCTGTCCTATATGCATAGCGGTAGAAAGAGCCTTACGCAACATTTTGTTCATTCGTATGCTTGGAGGGATTACACACCCGAGGAGCTCGAATTGGACAAGGCGCTGCGTAAGGAAGCGAGAGACCTCAATGCTAGGGAGTGTCGCCTCGTTTATGTCGTTCGGCATTTTGATATCTTCAAGCTCAAGTTCCCCCGCGAACTGCGAGGCGTAATGAGGACCTGAGTACATCCATGGTTTCTTCAGCGTCTGGTCAAGTTGGCGAGGAGTGAGCTTCCAAAGTTCAGAACAGCATACGAATACGCCCTTATTATTCATATTCGCCTTCATAGGCCTAGGACAATGACCTCCTAACTTGGTCTAACTATGTTCCACACATGATTCTTGAACCCACAGCAACTACGTCACGTCATCCAGCATCGCTGCTTTTCCCGACATAGTTTTCCTCTTCAACTCGCGTTCAATTTGCAATAAGCTTCCCTACCTGCAACATTTGCTATATACTGCTGCACCTCTCCTCGTTTTTGTCACGGAAACATGGCGTATGCCAGACCTCATTAGCGACGCCTCCTTATGCTCCCTTCCTATCAAATCTACATATGCGATAGGGAGGGCACTTCTAGAGGTGGTGTACTGGCTTTGGTCCTAGGTCAGTTGCCGCACCATTTGTTCGCTTCACGAAATTTCTCACCTTATTGCCAGTGCTTGAGCCTATGCCTGGATGTTGAAGAACAAACCATGTGTTTTATCTTGTTCTGTAGAAGCCGGCTTGTGCTTCATCGATGTTTCACGTAGCCCAATCATTTATTTCGGAGGTACTAGACGAAAGTTCGAACAGTATAATTTTAGGAGACCTGAACTTCCCCACCATTAAATGGTGTCAGACAGGTATGGCGTCCAAGGTCTATGGATCTGCCCAAGATTTCTACAGATTCTGCAATGAATACTCACTCTCACAACTGGTTAAAGCTCCAACGCTAGGATCTAATATTCTAGATGTAGTCTACAAACAACTTGGATGTCATTAATGATGTGCGGGTCTGTGAGCAATTTTCAACATCCGATCACAACATGGTGTCCTTCCATTTCAGTTTAAAGATAATGATCAAGATAATGATAGGATCACCTAACTATTCGCGATACGATTTCGCTAGGAGTGACTATTCCGCGAGTTGTCAAAGACTTCTGCAGATCAACTGGCGTAGCAAAATGTCGCTTTGTCAGTGTGCAGATGAATATGTACTCCTGCTTCTACTTACAAAATTGCTATCAACTTGTTAATGGATCATCTGCCTGTTTCGCATGAACGCATCATGACCTAGCATAGGAATGAAGGCGGGTATTCGCTTAGAAAAACGAAGAAGATATTGTTCAGTTTTAGGAATGTTTTTACTTCATTCGGATGGAACATCTAACATGAAAAGTGAACAAGAGACGCAGGAATAGCATGCGGTGCGGAGAATCAGAGGTACAAGCATGACAAATACAATACAATATTTATTGAGCCAAAATTATTACAAAATCTTCTTATCACAAAAGAACAGCGAAAATTGGCTCTCAAAAGACCATCAAAAGTGGATGAAAATTACTGTTTCAAAAGTGATGCGAAAAGAGTTGGTCACAAAAAAAATGCAAGGAAAGGTTGCTTTTTTAGAGATCTGCGAAAAATGGTTTCTTCGAAGAATTACGTGATGCGAAAAGTGCTTTTATTCAAGCAGTGTTCATTCAGCAGTTTTTTTGTTTACAATACAATATTTATTGGGCCAAAAGTATTGCAAAATCTGCTTATCACAAAAGAATACAGCAAAAATGGTTCTCATAAGAGCAGCAAAAGTGGAGGAAAATTATTGTTTCAAAAGTGATGCGAAAACAGTTGATCACAAAAAATTGCAAGGAAAGGAGCTTTTTTAGAGATCTGCGAAAAAAATAGTTTCCTCCATGAATTGGGTGATGCGAACATTGCCTGAAATAATAGCGTAGCTTTTTAGTGAGCCAAACGATATTAGAATCAAAAAACACCCCTTTGTTTTAAAAAGCCTTCAAGTTGTCGACTGAAGCTAGCAGGAGATGACGACATAAGTAACGACGCTGGAAGCTGGTTCCATGTGCCCATCACTCGGCACCAAAAGGACTCTGCATGAAGTTGCGTTCGGGCTCTTCCAGGAAGTAGTCGAAAATGGTGACCTCTTGTTCTAATGACAGACTGCGACATTACTATTGGGGACTCACAGCTAAAGTCAACATATCCCATGAGCAGCTTAAATAGAAACCCTTGGTCATATAACATTCTTCTCAGTTTTAGTGAACTACCACCGAGTCGAGTTAGACGCTCACGATAACTGAGGAGAAATTGGCCGTTTCTCGCGAATATCTCTTTTGTGAATCTTTTTTGAACGTCTTCAATTTTGCTAATGTACTGAACTCGAGAAGGAGACCACAGCGGCGTACAATACTCCAGGATTGGCCTTACATAAGTCACGAAGAGTTTAAAAAGTGTTTCCTTATTTCGTGTTTTAAAAGCTCGCAGGATAAAGTTTGACTTTGCATATGCTACCGACACAATCTTCTCAATATATTCCTCGTAGGAAAACCTGTCGTTGTACGTAACACCGAGATATCGTACTGACTTCTCTATGATTAAACGATAGTGCCCGAGGTAAAAAGAGCAGTTGGGAGGATGCCTGCGCCCAATACACATTATCGATGTTTTTTCAAAAGAAATATCGAGCTTCCATTTTTCGGACCACTTTAACAGGGCATCCAATGCCTTTTGAAGAGCACCACAATTATTTATTGAGTCAATCTTAGAGTCGTCTGCATAAATAGAGCAGTTAACTTCCAAAGGAAGACAGCTAGGCATATAATTTATGTAGAGCAGGAACATAAGTGGGCCAATACAAGTGCCTTGAGGAACACCGCTGGTAGTAGGATAGGTTGCAGACAATGAACCGTTCACAATGGCCCGTTGGCTACGCCCAAGTAGGAACGACCGAAGGAAGTTTAACAGGCATCCACTTATGCCGTATGCTTCAAGCTTCTTTATAAGAAGGCATAGAGGAATGGAGTCGAAAGCTTTAGCGTAGTCTACGTAACAAACGGTCACATAACCACCGGAGTCCAGAATTTGATTCCAAGTGGAAACAGAGGACATGAGAGCTGTTAATGTTGACTTTCTCTGTAGGAAACCGTGCTGATGTTTAGTAATTAGGTTGTTTCTATGAAAGTAGTCATAAAGTTGTTTACAAACAATTCTTTCAAGGACTTTGCTTGTGGAACAGGTGAGGCAGATGGGTCTATAATTCTTAACGTCAGCTTTGCATCCTTTTTTGAAAATAGGTCTAACGAGACTAGAAAGCCACATCGATGGGACTTCCCCATGAAGAAGGATTTTATTAAATAAAAGTGTGAGCACTGGCGTTAGACCCAGAGCAGCTTTTTTAAGAAATACATAGGGAATTTTATCGGGCGAAGTAGACGTACGTAGTGGAATCCGAGACAGAGTTCTGTAGACTAATTTACTGTTGATATCCAAGTAGTCTAATTTAGCTTCGGTGAATGGGAGACAGACCATATCATTTTCGGTGCTATTCTTGTAGACGGACTTAAAAAAGGATGCAAAGACTTCAGCCTTTTCCTCCTCGGTCAAACACGGTTCACCGTTAAAGTTTTTAATTGTACCAATTCTATTACTAGCTTTGATTCTGGCATTGACAAATTTGTAGAAAAGTTTCGAGTTTCGAGACTGAGCTATTTTTTCATCATTCATCAAACTCAGCACTGCAAGTTCGCGTTTAAGTTTTCTAGAAAAACGAAGGTATTTTTGAAAACCACTTATATGGCGAGTTCGATGCAGTCGAGACACCTTGGAAGCCAGCATGCGAATTCTAGCTGGGTAGCGGGTGAAACTATTTTGTTGGCGTAGGGGGATATATTTCTCAATAAGTCTGCTGCAGCTTTCGAGATACACATCGTAGCACTCATCAGTAGAGGAACAGCTTTCAAATCTGACGCGCCAGTTGATTTTTAGTAGTTCTTCACAAATTGCATTGTAGTCGCCGCGCATGAAGTCTAGAAGCTGAAACTGAGCCTTAGGCAAACGAATATGGGTCACTAAGTTAAAATAGACTGTTTCGTGGTCCGAGGTGGAGAAGGGAGGAAGGACGCGTACATCTTCTACAATGTCAACGTTGTTCGTAAGAACAAGGTCAAGAATATTGGAACCGTGGGTAGGAGTAGTGACGAGCTGAGTTAGAGCAATTCTAGAACAGAAATCGTAAAAGTCACGAGCAGAACCATAGACCGATGAATTTACAGCTGTCCAATTGATCTCTGGGAAATTCATGTCACCCATTATAATGCAATTGGATTTTTCGCCAATAGATGCGGAAACTGTGTCTAGAGCATCGAAGAAAGAACGGGCGTCGCAAGAGGGACTGCGGTAGATAGTGACAACATATGTGGGCAGTGGATTTGAGAGAACAGAAAGAACTAAACACTGGCAATATGCTGAAAAATTTCTTGAGAGAATTAGATGATGGGGAAGAGTGCTTTTAACTAAAGTCAGAACGCCGCCACCATTAATGGCTCCTATTCGGTCACACCTGTAGACTTCATACTTTGATTTTGGGGATAAAGTTGAGTCGTGAATGGTATCTGGCTTACACCAGGTCTCTGTTATGCTGACAATCAGAGGATTCGTGGATAGTAAAAACTGGAGGTCTGTAATTTTGTTACAGATTGATCTTGCATTGATGAGTACAACGGTTTCTGACGTCTCAGGTAAACAAGAAAAGTTAGTGGCTTGAGAAGGAGTCTGCGTTCCTAGGTTAATATCACTGAGGTTATTACCACTGGGATTATTATCACTGAGGTTGTTATCATGCGAAATAGAATAGTTTGGTGCATTTATGAGCTACGCCTGGTTGATTGGTGTATGCTGATCGCGTCCATTACGACTTCTGATGGCGGGACGTATTTCGCTCAGCTCGTCATTAGACAACCTTTGCGTGTCATCCCTGGTAAGCGGACGCTTAGGCAGCTCACGTGGTACTTTCAGTTTAACTATATTAAAATCGCGTACAACGTATGCCAGCTTACCTTCTCTGGCGTTGAGGTTTCCAGCCTCACGACGCAGCGCTCGGTCAACACTTAACTCCTCTACAGTATAATCCCTACGGGCAAAGGAATGGACAAACCGTTGCGTAAGGCTCTGCGACCGCTCCTCATGTGGTCAAGCAGAGAATCCCGAAGAGCCTGGTTTGGCAGACAAATTTTGATTATGCGACCACATTCACCGGACTTTCGGGTCTTCCCAGCAGGGTGGCGATGAGAGGTAATCCGGCCCTGTTCAAACTCACGGATCAGCTGATCGTCACCGGATGTCTGCACAACTTCCTTCAGTATTTCACGGTCAAAACGGCGAGTCAATTCCTCGTTTGGCTGCTCATCAATTCCTAGCCATGCTGTTCTCATTGACTTCTCATCGATCCGTTGACTATCAGCCTTTACTTTAACCATCGTTGAGTATAAAAGACTTTTATCAAGAGAGGTAGACCGCAAGGAGTCCAATTTAGCCTCAATTTCCTCCAAACGTGTAACTATTGCATTCTGCACGTTCTGAATTGATTGAATTTGCGAGAAAACACGCTCGAAAACATCAGTTATAGAACTCTGCATATTGATTGAATATACATCGAATCTTTCAATAAGCTTACTGGCCCATAAGGGCATCGCATCCTCGAACCCAGCTACAGGAGTCTTTTTCGGTTGCTTCGACACAGCACAACAGTGGGCGGCCGCTCGTGGTGAGTGCAGAAAGAAGAAAGAAGAAGAAATCACATAAGACCTTTAATAGCATACTGTACTTGGACGCCTTTTTAATGCTGGAGTAAAGAAGATTGTAGATTTTCCACGATTTCGCTTACGGGCCCTTTTTGTTGCGCGAGGTGGCCGCAGACATATTTTTAGCAACAGCAACTCGCCGTTTCTTGTGTTCAAAGTCACACTCAGTATCCACTTTAGCGGCCTGGAGCAGTTTTCGGGAAGCTGCAGACGTCATGAGCATCTCACAGTGGCGAACTCGGAAAAGCATAATTTGAGACTTTTAAACGTACACGCGCTTACTAGGTCTCGTGCAATTGAGGATCACTGTTTACTGGTTTGCTGGTTTACTTGTTTCGTTCTGCAGGCTCGTTTGTTCCCAGTATAGTATTTGTGAGAATAAACTATTGAATAAATATTTAAAATATTTGGCTTATATTATTATATTTATTTTAAAAAATTTTTAAAATAAAAGTCAAGCAGAAAGGTGGTTCAAGGTTGTTCAGAGGTTCAAAACGGGCGACACCGACATTGTAGAACAAGGAAGAGGACGTCTTTCAAAGTCCACTTTCAAGGCCCTTCTTGCGGCCGTGGAAGAAGATGAAACACTGACCACTCAAATTCTACCCGATGATTTCAATTCCAATAAATCGACGGTCGTCCGCCATCTCAGAAAGCTCTGAAAACTGTGACACTTGGCCGGACGGATTCCCCACTAACAGTACGACAAAACGAAGCTGAAGATGTACGCAGTTCTGCGGAGATGCTCTACGAAATGAGCTCCGTTTCTGCAGAATATTGTCGAGGGTGATGAACGAGGGCGGCTAGTCTTCAAAAAAGTCAAAGAAAGAAGGTTCGTGTTCCACCGGGTGCTTCTCCAAAAGAATACCAAAACGTGCCCACTTTGAAAGCTATGTGGAAAGCTATGGCAAACCGATGTTAAAGCGTGGATCGACCCCAAGAGCCGTGACTTCTTCTTCCTGGAGTTGGTCGATTTTCAAGCAAATGGAAAGCAATATTTTTATCGCTTCTTCCGAATAAAGATTGTTGAAGAAGTTCTTATACGCATCAACTACTTACGCATCAACTCAATAATTGTATGTTAAATTGTACATCTTACACGAACGTGGCCACTTCATATGCTTATTAGGAATCTACGTATACAATTAGTGGAGAGTGAGTGAGTTTTGAGTGAAGATAATCCAACGGACAGCAGCTGAAATAAAAACGCCTCCGATCGCTACTAAACAAATCGGTCCGTTCTGCCCGCTTGCTTTTGAAGACCTCGTTGCAGCTGTTTTTCTTTCTACCAATGAATATGTATGGCTGCGAAGTGATGAGGGAGAGGTGGACACAGCCGGCGCTTCAGGCCAATGTGGAGAAACTGGGTGATGCGCTTCCTAGCAAGGGCACGTCCCATCGAGTCGTCAAAGTGAAGTATGGCCATGCAATGTCGTGGACGATGCATATTTTGTTCACTTTTTGGGGAGGAATTGAATTCGTCTCCAAAAACGATGCCGTCTGCAGCGACACAGCGAAGGGTTTGTAGCTCTCTTGTTTATGGAGTCCTCTCCAACATTGTTTTGTAAATAATGGACTGAATTTTTATTTCTTGTTTCAGTCGGCTTACGCACATTTGTGCTTAAAACGCGAGTGCAAAATACAAGAGTATTATGTAATACAGGGTAAATTTCAACTTAGTGTATTTTGTACAGTGGCTTGTTTTTTTACACACTTCAAATCACATGTTTGGAGACCACTCACATATCTTAGTCACATAAAGATACCCCATTTTTAATAGAATTGTGAAGTGGGCTCCGAGGGGACGGGAATGGCGGCTCAGGTATCGTGGGCATCCACTTACGTCAGAAGAAAAATGGGTACGAGCCAAGGGCAGGGGGTCCACCTCTTTCTCCTCCACAAGATCCAAAAGCTTTTGGAACGAAGACTTTATATTAGTATCTTGTGTGTGGACAAAATATTATGTAATTTTGCTGGGTGGAACAAATTTGCCATTTGTGAAAGAATCATGCTTGGTATGGCGCGTGGTAGCAAAATCGAAGTCGAAAGAGCATCCCGAAGGGAGGATTTTCATTCGGTTCTCGCTCGACAGTCCAAAAACTTTCATCCATCTGGGATAGAATTGGCACAAGACTTGTCCGGAAAGAACAAAACATTGGCATCTACATGAGCCGACTAGCAAGATATCGAACAGGACAAACACGATTTCCAGTTGCTTCCAGGAGATCCCGCAAAAGTAGGGTGCATGGCGCGTTCTGCGAAGTGGTAGACTTAGCTGATCTCCATGCTTTATCCTCTGTCTGCAATTCTCCTTTGTCATTCAAGGAGTCTGTCAAATTATAAATTTTTGAGAAAAAAGACGTGCGCCCGTGAATGAATAGGTTGGAAATTAAGCCTTGCCGTGTTTCAAACATTTTGTCCTGAATTTCACTAAAGATTTTAACACTGTGTTATATAATATTTAAAAAATGTTTTGATTTTCGTCAATTTTTTATTACACAAAGTGGAAAGTTAAAAAAGGAAAATATTCATCGCTGACAGCCCACACCTTCTCTCTGCTTAAGTTTGAGACTTTTTAGACAATTTTACACGGGACTCGATGGAACACGATTTGCCCTTCCTTGAGTTTTTTCGTTTATTTTAAACTTCGTTACTTTTCAGGGCATCAAAGTTTACATGTCGTTCAAAAAGAATGTTCTGCTCTATCAAAGCTTGTATTGCGTTTAATAGTTAATGCTGATTTGTTGTCAATTTTTAACGGAATTTAAGAAATAACCTTTATCATCAGCTCCTTCTCTTTGAAGAAAGGCAAAATTGACAAAACCCAGCATGAACAAACAAAGGAAACACACGCTTTGGTAGGCCAAAACATTGCCCTTCGAATGAAATATAACACTGTTCAAAAAAACTAACCAAATACATAGTAGGAGCTGTTGGCGAAAATATTTTACGTCTTCTGGGCATTCTATTTTAATGCCCTGAAAAGTAACGAAATTAGAAACGAACGGGAAACACTAACAAACGTTCTTGTAGAAAAAATCTGTCTCTGTAATGCAGAATACGGGTACAGTTCAAAAGCGTATGTAGCATTAAATGTTGGGTTTCGTGGCAGGTGATCAGACAAGCCGTAGCACCAAGTTTGGATCAATTAGCAAGGCAGATATACTCGAGGAGTTCTTAGGTTGCACGTTGTTATCATTTGCAAAGAAAACGCTTTTTAACTAATGATGAACTCCCTGTTCCTCAGAGCGATTAAGGAGACACATACGTTGTTTCATTTTCTCGATTCAGATAAAGCTATGAGTGCTCGTCCTCAAGGGATGAGAAAGCGATGAAAACATATGCGGCGACAAGAAGTGAATAATCAACGCCCTCTTCCCCGAAACTGTTTTTGTTCAGGAAATAGAGCCAGTTCAGGTCAAAGCCTACGCGGAATGGCAGCACATAAAAGCGACACTATGTTTAGTTTGTCCTCACGACAGGTAAATCCAATTCTTCTTGCTTTTATACGAGGCATTTTTTGGATCAGTCACAGTCGGAGGAGGAGAGGGGCATCGCTAGAAAAGCAAAGCCAATGTAAACAGTGTGGTATCTCCCAGCTTGGAGATTGCAAAGAGAGGTTCTATCGCAAGCCATTCACGGTTTTGCCTTTGCAAACTAGTCTGTTTTCAGTTTTGTCGTCGCTGGCAAAGACTCGGAGTGGAGTGCTTCCCCACTTACTAGCTAGTTTATTGTGCAGCCTCTTAAAGCTTGTTTTATCCTAATGTATGTTGTAAGCGAACTGACCTCCTTGGTACCATCCTCAACTGCACTGGAAGGAGTCACTAATAGGCCTCTTCGAGAAAGAGGTTGGAAAAGTGCAGCACACTTCTTGAGAGATGATGGTCGATAGCACGCTAATCAAGGTGTAAAAAGCTACTCGTCGAAAAAAGTTTTGGTCACGAAAATGAAAGAAGCCCACTGGGAATTGCCGTAGAAAATTTTCAAAACATGAAGCCAGAGTTCGTGAGAGTATCCCCCACCGATCCTACTTAATCATTCCGAGAAAAGTGCCCATCATTCCGCAGGCCGTTCACTATGTACAAATCCCCCGCAATACCGTGTGCTATGCAATAACGTTAATTAGAAAAGCCACCTGAACGTGGGCACATGCGAGATCGTTCTATAAGACTGGCTGGTTTTAGACGTTCTCTTAGGATACCAATTAAAATGAGCCCCGACCACTTAATATGGTAATCTGATGCTTGTCTTGCGCAGTTGGTCAGTCCTTCCAGTTCAGTCAAACTTTTCTCCTTTTCTACCATAACTGAATGTTTTCAAGAATGCGCTCTGACAGTGCACTTGAAGAAGATAAATATTAAACGAATATAATAAATATTGAATAAATATATATCAAATAAATACTAGGTTGTCCCGTAAGTCTTCGCCGTTTTTTTCAACGATTCACTGCAGATTTCGTCGGCGGTGTTTTGCACAGCGCTGCATAGCATTCGAAAAAGAATGATTCGCTCTATTAGAACGTGTATTGCATTTCTTTTTTCATCATGAACTTTGTCAATTTTTAGATCGTTGAAGTGAAAAGTGAAAAAGTGAAAAAGTAGCCTTTTGCGCACTTGTTCTCTCCGCTTAGGTTTGTAATTTTTTTGCGCAGTTTTTTATAGCACTTGTAGGAAGATTTTCTGTACTACAAGAATGTGTGTTAGCGCTGTTTGCTCATTTGTCCTTTATTGATTTTTAGGTCATCAAATTGGGACGTCCGAAGCAGGATGGTTATTTTTGCCGACAGCTCCTGCTCTGTGGTTGGACTTTTTCGGTTGTTGTTATATGTCATTCGAAAGAAAATGTCTTGCTCTATAAGAAAGTGTGTCGCGTTTATTGATTTCTATTGAATATCAACAAAATGCCAAAAAGAGAAGAATCGTCTCAACCAACAACTCCTTCTCCTAATTCAGTTGTTGATATTCGACAGAAATCAGCGTGAGCCAATAAACGTGACACAAATTCTTACTGAGCAAGACATCCTCTTCCAAACGACATATGACACCAAGCAAAAAAGTCCAACCACAGAACCGGAGTTTTGGTAAAAATTCGGACGGAAAAGTCGGAATTCCCAACTTGATGCCCTAAAAATCAATAAATGGCAAGTGAGAAAACAGGACCAACAAATATTCTTGTAGTAGAGAACATTGCCTTCCAAATGCTCAAAAAACTGCGCAAAAATTACAAAACCAAGTGGAGAGAACAAGTGCGCAAATGGCTACTTTTTCACTTTTTCACTTTTCACTTCAACGACCTAAAAATTGACAAAATTCATGATAGGAAAAGAAATGCAATACATTTTTTCATAGAGCAAATCATTCTCTTTCGAAAACTATGCAGCGCTATGTAAGAGACCGCCGGCGAAATCTGCAGTGAATCGTTGAAAGAAACGGCGGGGACTTATGGGACAACCTAATATTAAACAAGTATTACACACTAACAATAAATATTAAATAAATATAATAAATAATAAATAAATAAATAAAAATAAATAATAGCTTGAAGAAATTCTAAGCCTTTATCGCTAGAGCTCCTTTCTCAACAATTATTGCGTGATTCGCGTGACCGAGAGCAGGAGCTTTCTTTTAAGCTGAAGTATTAGGGACCGAAAGTTCCTGCTGTTTCAGTGTCTTGAATATTCCCTCCATTGTTTATGTTTTGTACTCGATGACGTTCTTCACGAGAAAGGTTGATATGTTTGCGTAAAGAATGTAGTTTTAACCACACGTTAACTATTTAATTTATTTTATTTATCTAATTGCCAAAACTGAAGAACCTAGGCTATTTTCCTTGAAAACAGGAATGCTCTATTTTTGTGTCATCAAACTTTATCAATTTAATTAATTAATTAATTAATTTACATAATGCACTTCTTTGTGCGCTTTGTAAAAAAACATAATAATTTCGGGAAAAAAAACGAATTTCGGAAACACGAAGTCCAAATTAAATCAAAACTCAATACGTAGAAGCAAGGCTTAATATATGTTTCCTTAATATAGCTTAAGGTTTGATCCATCAAAACCCTGCTTGATTGTCTTTTTTCATAAGAAAAAGAAGCAAACTCACTTAACCTGAACTCTACGGCCTAGCTCATCGAAAAATAAGCTGCAAACGGCAAGCTGTGGATTCTTTTTTATCACGGGAAAAGGTTGATTTTTTGTTCAAACTGAGGACCCTTCATGCTCAATGGGACAAAACGGCATCGAAAACACTTAGGGGGGGGGGGGTATTTTTTCGATCCATCGCAAAGATTCTATTTCACATTCAGCTAATCGCTTATGGTATTTAGTGATCCACTCCTGGTGCAGTTCACAATGTAATCTATGCGCTTTGTAAGCTGGTGAGAGAATATGAAAATCTAATAACAAAATATGAAAGTCTTTGAAAATGTTCCCAGCTGTGATAAAAAATGATAACGTTAACGTCACTTAACACATCCATAAATTAATCCGTTCCAAAACTGTGGGGTTTGGAGCAAGCCATTTTCAATTTTGAGTGATCTCAGCATAAGTCGCTTTATGGCGTTGTTTTATCGTATTTCCTGGAACGATTTCAGTGAAGAATTCTCACCGGGTACACTAGGATCGCGAATGTTTTCCGGCAGTTTATGACCCTTAACTGCGCAATTGCTTGCAACTAGAGTATTTACTTGAATGTAGAGGGTAATACGGCAAGTGGAGCAGTTTTCACATTAACTGTATTGAACTACAGTAAACCAAGTTATGATTATTTGGAATTGGAAGTCAAAAATAGTCTTAGAAAATTTTGGTCCTAACTGCTACATGAATCTCTCTCTCTTTCTCTTTTATTCTCTCTCTCCCTCTCTCTCTTTCTGAAAGACTCGTGAACATGTTGACTGTTAGAAAAGGGTTGGTATGAGGTATTGAGGGAACTCGTTAGCAAAGGACCGACGAGGCCTTCGTGCAACTCTAACAGGAAGGCGTAGGACGTGCGCCTGCGAGTGCTGCCTCCAACACTCAGCCTCCGTTTCCGATGAAATCAGATGCAAATGCGATGCTATATGACGGAAACACCTCATCCAGCGAATATCTCTGCATGCATCTGCGACGGCCTACCTCCTAGCACGGATAGCGAGTGAAGGCGTTGTACACCTAAGCAATCCACTGCCGCGATCCTGTAGGACGGAATGTTCATTCAACGTATGAAGAAAGGAGCAACAGATGCGAATGTAAAGTGGCCGTGAGGCCAAGTGAGAGTAGCTACATCTATGACACTTACAAGGAATATACATGGCACTAAGGATATGCTACATAACAGTTGGTATTTGGTTCTCTGCCATTGGAAAACTACTCCTAATAAGGTCTCCTAGTTTTGTTGCAGGACTTATGGTTCCTGTAGAATTGGCTACAGGAAAGGCACAAAAAGTAACACTATAAATGCTGTTACAGGATGTTTTGTTGCGATCAAAGCACTTCCGCAGGCGGGAGTCGAACCCGCATCTTCTGCTTTCCGGGCAGCGATGTTCACCTTACACGTCTAAGGATCGCAACAAAACATCTTGTAACAACATATAGCCTCTCTACCGCCGCTTCAGGCTTAAGCAAATGTGTTAAAACACTACAAATGTTACGATATAAGAGAGCTTAATCAGTGATGAGTAACCACGACTTCACACTGATGCATTATTCTTCCCATTAACCAACTCACTTCTCATGTTCATAATATGAAATGACTGTTGTGAGTGGTGAAGAATAATCAAACCTTGAACATTGACATTTTCTGAAATAGCATTAGCATTACATACATATGTGTCCAATGGCAATCAAAACCTTGGTGCCTAGTGACCTCCCAATAGAGAGATGGGCTGGTGGGCGCATTTCTCCCTCAAATCATAGCGTCTCCTTAAATTTAAAAGAAATCTTAAAATGTATGTACCTGTAGTTGCTTGTGAGATGGCGGAATGCTGCTGAATCATAAACCTGTGCAAAACGTAGCGGAATTCAAAATCAGCTGCGTGGTAAAGCTGAATCTTTTATAATTTCGCAGTTACAAAATTGCATCCTTGAGTAAGAGGCCTCTAAATCCATTCCCCGAGACTGCACTTATTTCTAATGTTTCTCCTCCTTCACGATTACCTAGCCTAAATAAAAAACGGTCTCAGACACCTTGGGTTTTACTGCTTGCAAATGAATGAAAATCGCAAATGTGTAAGTTGATGAGAAAAAATGCGAAACTTGGCAACAGAGGAAGGAGGGAGGATGCCGAAAGGAATGGAAGCCTATAGTGGCCCGTATGGCATCGGAATTTTCAGACAATTCAGGTTACACACAAGCCTGGTCCTTCTATTGCTGCGCAGGGGTCTGTCAAATGCAAAATGAGGATTGCTAAATGAGGGAGGAATTTCAATGTTCAAACTTAGAAATGTGCTCATATGCAGAAAAGCAGCGGGTCAAGTTATTAGAAGAGCTAGACTGGTGTCGATGTTACCGTCACTCACGGCTACACATGACGATGGTCTCAGTCTCAGGGAAAAATATGACGATATCCTCAATGAACGGAGGTGCTGAGAGGATACCATATCCTCGCGCTCTTCCATGCCGCCCTCGGAAGCGCGATGCGGGACTTGGAATGGGAGGATATGGGAGTAAAGACCGAGCCCCGCCAGCTACCCCATCTACGCCTCACTGACGATGTCGTGCTTATAAGATCGAGCACCATTTGAGTGGAACGAGCACTGCCCGGCTTCGACCGAAAGTGTGGAGAAAGACGATTGTAGCCGATGCGGCGTTTACGAGAGACGAAAGAGTTTCGGCCTCAATCACGGATAATCGAACGACAACCTCCGTGGGCGCCAGCTGTATGTGTGAGGCTAGGTGGCTAAGTCAATATGGCCAACGATCCAGCGTCGAAATAGAGTAGAAGGAAACGAGCAGCTTGGGAGCTTCCAGGAGCGTTGAGGAGATAGTGAGGAAGCTGAACAGTGACCGCGTCAGCGTGCGCCTTTCGACTGTACGGTTCTTTATGCGCCACGAATCAATTCAGACTCAGAACGCTACGGAGGCAAGATAAAAGCGATCAGTTTCCATCAACGAGGAACTCAGATCCAAATCGCCAAGTCGTCAAGCTGAGGTAGGTACCTAGGGAGGCCAGACACAAAGTGCGCTTCGAAGGCGTTCCACCACGCTTCTTGCTCCGTTTGACATGAATTCATTTCAAAAAACTAATTATCCGTACTGTACCTGCGATAAGCTGCCGCTACTTCAGATCTTTTTTCGTATTGCCAGAAGCTCCGATTTCAATCCTAAACGTCGTTTAATTGCTTACGATTAGGAGCTAATATGTATCATTCTCCGTTATTGTCAAGGTACTAGTTGGACACATCAGTGAAAGCAGCAGACACCAGACACTGGACACTCAAGATAACGGACGCAATTATCAATACAAGCATCAGGGGTTGACTGTGGCTCAAGGAAATAAATTGCAAGAATAACTAAATATGTGGTTTTTTTTGGCTTACTTACAGAATAGAAAGAACAGGTCTGCCTTTTCCGGCTGCAAAACTCTTCAAAACATTAGATTTGACAGATAAGCAATAATATTCTTAGCATAGGTACTTTAAAGAAAGGATGACTTAGAGTCTCTGTCGGGCTGTGATTGAGAACATGAGCTCCAAAACTAGACCTTGGTGTCTCTGACAACAGGCTGCCGTCTCTGAAGGCCATTTTCCAACAGAACGCAGGGTTTGGAAACCCATAATCTCAAGGTAATATCGTGGCCTCGTCAAGAATGATTTAGGCGTCGTCAGCAGCATTCAACATTGATTTGAACCAGTTTATAAGGATGTGGGTGAAAACCCAACGGTTGCTCACAGTGACTAACCGATTCTCGCAGACCGTCACTATCATCGCTCTCACAGTCTATCTTTTGTGAATCTATCAAGGATTATGCCATCCACTAATATTTACAGCATTAGTGGCACCTTTCGTGAGCTGCAGGTCCACAACACCAAATCATAGGTTTGTGCTCGAATGTGCTTAAGCGGACATGAAAAGAGGGTGCTTTTTGAGAAATGATAGATCTGAACCCCAGAACAGAGTTTACAGAAGTAAAGAAAAGAATAAGGAATGATAACAAAAGAGAGGGGAAAATAAAGGAAAAGAAAAGGATGTCCCATCCAATATATTGGATATATTATAATTATATGTACTCTTAGGGAGCGTGTGACGCAGTTGGAGGAGGTGCTGGCTGTCGCGTGCATCCGATACCAGGTTCCTAGTTCGGATTTCTCGCCTAGGCCAACCAAGCCTTCCATCCCTCGGGGATGGTGAATTGGTACCAAACTTATTTGGGAAGGATAAAGCGTTGACTTGTTCATCGGCTGGCCATCTCAAGTCATTACTTAGCCAAATACGCATTCGAATCGCCTCCGCGACATCCCGTAGGAGTAGAATGCGTGACACTGCTTGACGGCTCACTACCAGATAAAAAGCGCAGAAAGTCCTCACCACTGACTAGCTTCGATCCTTGTCAGAAAAAGTTGTCCTTGAATGCTGAGAATGTGCTACGTAAAGCAAACATTTTTGATTTGAGAAGGCAATGTTTCGTGTAGAAAAAAAGTTGGAGAATATAACATGCTTTTAAACAAAGTGGCATGAAGGAAGAAACCTGTTGTTCTGATGTGCCTGGAAAGAAAAGTGTTTGGCAAGTGGATCAGTAGGTAGAAGACAGCCAAAAGGAGAAGGAAGGAAGGAAGAAGAACGGAAAGTGAGAGCTTCTAAATAGAGCGAGGCGACGACAATATCAACTCTTGTTGCAGCGAGCGACCCAGCATGGAAAAGCGCGTCGTGACTGTGTCAGATCATGGATTCCTTCGGTCCCGTGTCTCTGCGAGCTTTGTTATTTCGTCGAACCGGCTTCTGGGCAGAGCCCCAGCTAGTAGTCAGTAGTCAGCCACCAGCGTCTTTCATCTGGTGTCGGTGTCTTTCATCTTCGAATGTCTACCTTTTGGAAGGTGTGTGGTCGTGACATGATCTGCACAAGCGCGGTCGATATTGAGAACGTGGCTATTAGCGTGTCTTACTCTAAGTATATTTTTGCATTCTCCAAAGAGAGACCTTTCTTAAAAGTAGCCAGCAAAGTGGAACTGCAGTTAAGGGATACTACAGCGCTTGAGGTGGCAGTAAGTTTCACTCCAGAAAAATTTACCCGAAAAGCTAGGGTGGTCCATTGGGCCCTCATTTCCTTGGGAGACAAGGCCCATCCTTGGCGCCCCGGATGCGTCTACCGTGGGACTACCATGCTTTCTTTGACCAAACAATCTATACATATGATACGTATGGTGAGTCACAGTTGTTCACAGAAATGGCACATTTCAATCCAGTTACTACTTCATATATAAAATGATCTATCAGTGGTTCCGTTAGTTTAGCTCATTGATAAGTCAGCTGCTACGGTGGATGAAAGCGGAGTTGGCTAAATGCTTGACGAAAACCACCTTCAGAGTTTTTTTGCAACGCTTGCAGCCTGTCATCAAAACCCGCAAACTCATTTATGACCCTAGTTCCCAGGGCAACCAAGTGCATTGCTTCCTCCAAAGATTTCCTTTGAGTTCGGTGTTCTCTGCACCTGACCTGCGTTTGTCGCCTCATGTCGTTGATGTTTAGCAGTGATATCCTGGCGACGGCGATGGAAAAACCATCTCTCGAGCACATCGCGTATCAAGAAAGTTGTAGCTGAAGTCGCGAGATAGCCATAGGTGCATAATGCGCCGAAATCAGGGTTCTTAGTTTCTTACAACCTTTGCAATTTCAATGACGGCATCGGTGAAAGTGATCATAAGAAAGTGGTCTTCACAGACCCCAACCAGTAGATGAAAGTGAACCAAAAGTCTGAAATCCATTTATACATCTTCAAGAGGCAATGCAAATTCACATGAGATCACCAGATACCACCTCCAGTGACCGAAGTGGAAGATTAAGGTGGTTTTCAGGGGAGACCACGTATTATTCACAGATGAAAGAAACAGCAAAATGGAGATTTAAAGAACAGACATTCACGATTTAAGCTTCGATCTCTGCAGGGGGCACATACGCACTACCATGTTTAGGTGCACTTCATAGCAAACGATCAAAAACAGAAGACCCCTTTGCGCTCATTTTGATAACAAAAGATAAAGGACGTTCCAAAGAATGTCAGCATTGTTTGAAAGCGTTGAAGCCAATAAAGCTGTTGAACACATTTTCGAGCAGCTCCCAACTTCTCTCTTCTTGAAACCTCGGCATTGTAAGTTATTTCTGTTAGTATATTTGTGCCACACGAGGTTTTTAGGTGGACATATCAAACGTCAGGCCCTGCTGAATAAATTTGTCCACCTAAAAACCTCGTGTGGCACAAATATACTAACAGAAATAGCTGTTGAACACAGTTTAATGCTCACGGCCAAGCGCAAAAACATGGACATTTTGTCAGGCGCAGTCGGACAGGATGCCCTGTGCGGCTCGGGCATTCTTAGTTTTAGCCCCATCCAAGCCAGCGAAGCCTTCCAGGTCAATTATGTGGACCCAGAATTGTCGGGGAGGGACGACTAAAACGACTCCGCCACGCCTCCCTCCGGAAGTGTGCTAGATTTACGAACTGTTTCGCGTCAAAAGGATCTGAAGATATAGAGATGAGGAGTTCATCAATAAGTTGTCTGGCAACAATGAGATTTGACCACCTGTCCATGCAATTTATTAAGTGCTGGATTTTATGTGCGCATGCAATCAAAGAGGTGTTAGTGCCTTCTTCAGACACACGAGGTGGCAGGGAATGCAGGATTGACCAACTTTAGCTTTTTCGCAAGTTGTTTATCTAGCCGAGTGATCTACTTACGAATTTCCATGTTACGTTCAACCCGTAGCATTGTAAACGGAAATGCCTCCCTGATGACACGCTGTAAACCGTTTGGCTAGCAAACTGGTGCTGCCTGTTAAGTGGTGCCCGAAATGAGATATCATGGTATGAGATAAGGCTCATGTCACTGACAGAGAGACATCTCTCGCGCCAAGCTCGCGCACCTCCATGGAAACTTCACATTAGTTTTCAGTAAAATTTGTTGTTTTATCGCCTTTGCATCTAAAAAGTACGCAAAGAACAGTCAACGATCACTTTACCACTCGCCATTCCGTTGATCCTCAAGCTGCCTAGGTGGGCGCCCACAACATCTCCATTCCCCATTTCCGCATGCAAAAATGCTCCAGTGGATCCTCCTTGCTCGGCGGACTCAGAAAGCGTCATATCGCTTGTTCAGGGCATTCAGAATCAATGCGGACCAGTGTCGATGATCGTCCTAGTATTCTCTTGATATCCAGTTGGAGACAGCTCTCGCCCAACAGTTGTCGGCGAAATTTATTACGTAGTCGGCCCGCCTAATTTTTGACATCTTGGCCCATCTGACAGGACCAACGGTGAATAAGACCGCAAACCGGAGGCCTTCCACTTGCGTGAATCGCGTCTAACCGAGCACCGTCCTCTATGTTCCCAGCTGCCCATTCTGCTTTCAGAACGGCCCAGGTCTCTCAGGTGGACGTTAGCGCAGGAAAAATAGCGGAGACGAAGTAAGCATAGTTCCGGAACTGAATCGCCCTCGTCCTCAATTTTTCGACGCTTTTAAAAGCACCTAAAGCCTTTCACTTCTCAACGCCATTCTTCCGTAGTATTAGGGGGGGGGGGCAAAAATAATGAAACACCCCATGCCGTGTCCATATATCTCGTGGCTGGAGTCTGATTTCGTGCTTATCGTATTTGTATGTTTGTATGCTACTTACTGAAGGCCACCTGAGAAGTTACCACTTCCGCCCTTTCCAGAAGCATGCGAAAACCCCAGTCTATCTCATGTCGAAACCCCAGCCTTCCGAGTCGACCTGTGTCGCGCAAATCTCGCCCAATTCCCAACCCCGAGCAGCCTGGACTCTATAGTCACGCAGGATCCGAAGTATATCTTCTACGTTAACCTTGCCAAGCAGCGAATCTGGGTGAGGCCGGGTGACCTGTTATCGACCTTCGTTCGGCGGGATGTTCACGGCGAGATGCACCTTATGAGCTTTTGAGTCTGGCCCATGGACCGGTATGCCAAAATCTGCTTTCCAAAAGCACAGCGATGGACTCCAAGGCCATGGTGAACGAAATAGAATGGATGGACCGGTGACTCGCTCTTATTCAATCACAGCGCTTCAAGAAGATTCTCCTCTTCGACAACGCCGCACCCCGTCGGGAACAAGTAACCACGGATAAGCTTGGCCAGCTGGGCTACGTTCACACGCCTCACCCACCGTATTCGCCGGACATCTCTCCATGTGACTACCACTACTTCTTGAGCCTACAGGACTTCCTGGTCGGAAGGGACACAAGAACCCAAGCAGTCCTTGACAACCATGTCGAGCAGTTGATCAACACCAGGCTCAAGCAGTTCTGGAAGGAAGGGATCAGTAAGTTGGCTGAGCGATGGCAGCAAGGTCATTGCCCTTAATGGCAAATACATTCCTCAGCATCGTTGAGATGTAAATGAGTTATATAGAGATATAAGATTTTTTTTTCAATTTATCTCATTACTTTTGGCCCCCCCCCCCCCCATATTAGCTCGTATGCTATGTTGACTTCACGACCTAGTTGAATGTACCTTGAGATCTCGGAGACGTTCGTTACTTTGAGTTATTAGAAACTTTCCGTTTCTCATGAGCATTGTTTTTGTAAGGTTCATATTTAAACCAACGTCTCCACAAGCACCATCGAAGTCGGGAAGCGTTCGTTCCGCTCGGCTAATGCTTCGTGTTATGAGCCGTCACTTATACGAATAAGGTCATTAGCCGGCCAGCGGTCTTCACTTCCACGTCCATTTCAAGTCTCATTTTCGAGGTCGGCACTAAAGAGATGCAGATTTCCAATGCCAAAACCCTTATGCTCATGCTGATGAGGATTATGTGGTAGAATGGTGGATCGTGGCCGTATTTCATTGTTTGTGTTCTGATGTGGTTAATAGGAACACCCTTTATGACCAGGCTTTCGAGGGCCGCTTCATTTTCAGCAGTTGGATGCCATGTTCAGGCTGACCAATGCAAAGAACAGGGGCAGGGTGCAATCTCATGATACTTTGTTGATACAGTGATATGATGCAGTGTGCATCATGCAGGATTCTCTCCAAAATTCTGCTCATTCGCGTGTAGTCGAGCGTTCTGGTCACCTTATCATCTCTGGCCTTCTGGCCATTCTATTCAAGATGACTTGAGCTTGTAAGCTCTCGTTATTCATCACTATCTCGCCTCGCCACAAGCGCGTTCTGCCGTATCGTCGAATTCACTACTCTTCCTCGTCTTCCGTTTCAGCGCCTAGTGGCTTGTTTTCCTTAGTGTTCGAACTCTAGAGCTGACACGTTGTGATTATTCATTTATTGTGATTCAAATACCGTTGCCGTCCTGATGTTGTAGAACGGGAATGTTGATTCCCTTTATGGAGTTCGCATGGTGAGCCGGATCTTCTTCCCTGCCTCAGCAAGTTCTCTCCTCTAACGATAAGTATCCCTTCATAGCTGTCGTCCTTCCACGCGACTCTTACACTGATTTGCTTCTTAGCGTTTCTCTCGAGGATGTGGGATCGAATAACAAGACGCTTGTGGTGACTTTTCAACTGCTCTGTTGCTGATGAAAGACGCCTCTAGATGCGCTAAAGAGGACTGACTTTCCTAGCAGTTCTATGCAAATGCATTTTTCATAGGCGTTATAGTTCTTGCATTCCACAAGGGTATAGGTTTATGCGACGTGTCGTTTGATGAAGTTCATGGGATTCCTGCACGTATGCTTCCCTTGCCTTTCGGAAACCTCAGCTACTCTAGCTCTCAGAATTTTCTTGTCCTTGCCATTGGCCGTCGCCTTCTAAGGATACGTGTCAGCACTAGCCGGAAAATCGAGCAATGTGAAAAGATATGCTGTGTTGCGAGAGATGTCCGCAGTCTGGCCTGTGATGGAGGCCACACCTATAACTGTACTCACACAGATAGAACTGTGGAGGAATAAATAAATCAACATGACGTACATAAAGCGAAAAACTATGGTCAAGACCGAGTCGTAAGCAGACATAGAGATTCAAATGACTCTTGACTAGGGGAATACGAAGGAAGCGAGTCCGGAAGAGGACGGCAAGTTCTTGAAGGAATTGCTTAAGGCAGACGGTGAAGCGAACTAATTAGTGCCGTCTATTTATTGAATTGCCGCTAAAGTGCCTTCCGATTTGGTGAACGCCGCCTTTCCTCTTGCAAGCGAAGTGCTTCAATCCGCCACTTTGAAACGAGAGCTATGCCTATTAGAGCTGCCACGAGCAAGAACCGCAGCAGTCACATTATTTCAAACTTCAGTTCGTCAACCCATGAAGTGCGCTGACCTGCAGGCAGGGCGGAATAGGGTTGATGATGGCGGCTGGGCGGTGGAAGGTTCAATTCCCTATTGTGCCCTAAATTTCTCATTTTTCTTTGTCAACATGGCAAGCTGTCAGGAGGCAAACTCCGTGGCTTACTAGCTTTCAAACTTTCAGTGATCGGCAAATGCCTTTGCAAACACTTTTTGGACAGTTTTGGAATTTTCTCAAATGTGGGGACAAACTGGCTCTAATGAGCGGCTTGCTTCTTGCTTCAGAGAAATCAATTGCCTACGGTGAGCAGCGGTGATACAAAAGTGTACATTATTTTTGTCACTGATGGTAGATAGATATGTGGCTCCGGCGTACCGAAATTCCGTCTGGATCTGCATTTTCGTTGGCGTACCATTACCCACCTGATACCTTGTCCGCCTTTTATGGATGCACTTTGATTTGCCTTATTCCTTACTTTGACTTTTTTAGTCGATTCAAACTATGGAAGCGGAGTTTTCTACACGACCCGTATAGAAAATGAAGGTTGCCTGACTACCCGAATTACTCTATAACATAAAATTAACATGAGCAAAGTCATGGAGAAATTGCTGACGGAAAGTGCCCCAGGGCGAAGGTAGATTAATCTAGCCGACCCCATGCTTGACACAGTTATCCACTCGTGATCCTTCTACATAATGAGCTGCTAACAAGGGAACCGTCTGAACGGTACGCCGCAACGGCAAGAACGAGTACCATAAGGAGAATCCCCGTCCTCCAAATAGTAACAGAACATGTTCTGTATTTGCCGAATCCTTGAAGCACAGGGAGTGGGAGGGTGTAATGGTTAAGGGCCCGCAGAGCGGGTTTACCACGGCAGCGCAAGATGCCGGTGTTGTGGACTGGGTGGCGCAGTGGTAGATGGGTGGTCTCATGTTCGTGGGTGAGTGACCACTCCAGGGTTATAGAGTCAGTGTTGGAGGCAGCAGCTTGTTATGACCGCACGACTTTGTAAGCATAACAGAAGCGATAATATTGATCGAGGTGGTAGGTCAAGTTGAAGATCATGTGGTCCCCTTACACTGTGAGCACACTGGTGGCACTCACCTCACCGACACTAAAAAATTGCATTTGAAGCATTTTTCTAGCTTTCTGCTACTGTTTCATGTTGTTCCTACGTCAAAATTTCTTACATTGACAATGAGAACAATTTATTGGAGTAGAAGTTTTATATAAAATCGCATTTGACACGTTTTGGACATTGCTGATGAATTACGAGATGTCGACAAATAATAAGTATAAAAACACCTTAGCCGTAGCAAACTTCAAAACCAAGTTCAGATATGGAAATCTCTATGGAAATCCGACACTATGGTTGAAGTGCAAAAACGCGACGTAGCATGGGAACCTCGATCTCACGAACATGACGCATCCCCCACTGCACCACCCAGTCCCCGACACCGGCATCTTACGCGGCCCTGGTAGCTCCCTCTGCAGATCCCTAACCATTGCACTCTCCTACTCGTTTGTCTCAATGATTCGGCAAAAACAAGACATATTCTGTTCTATTTGGAGGACGGAGATCCTCCCTAGGATACTCGTTCTTGCCCTTCCGGCGTACCGTTGAGACAGTTCCCTTGCAAGGGGGAGGCGCTTTTGTCTGTGTGCACGGAGCGAAGCCTGTGTCTGCCCAGGTCGGGACGCAGCAGTGACGTTCTGCCTCTGACGTTGGAGTGTGAGGGACCTTTCGTCGTGCGGCCGAAGTCTACCTGATGGTTACGAGAAACTTCGCCGGAAGTTGACCGTTTGATGATGAGGAGTAAAGATGCCTGCAGTCAGTTTGGCGCCAGAGTGAAGTGGAAGACCATCCGCGGAGTTGGGAGGGTTGTCTAACAATCTAGGGACAGAGGCACTGATTATCAGAAACAGCGAAGTCACTGAACCATCTTGAGATGATGAAGAACAATCCTATTCATAACGACCAACCGTCACTTTTCCCGCACAAAGAATGTGAAGGCTATTTGAACCATATTTATTGTCAGCAAACTAATAGAATGCATGAATAGAATGGAAAACAATATTTTGCAATTTACCGTAACGCCTCTACCGATGTTCGTTTTTCGAAGTTCCGCATGTAAAAACCTTTTGACCGTGCTACATAAACTAATTTTCATTAGCCAGTCAAAGTGGTAGTTGACAGATAGGGATAGCGGCAGAATTCCTGGAGGAGGAAGCTTGAGGAAGCGTCTTGACATCCACTGCAGTGGATTACTCGAAAAGATAGAGAGCAAGAAGCTCAGCAAGCTCAGCAGTAGCACCACCGGACATCAACCTCAATATCCTGAATATTCTGAAGAAGTTTTGTAGGATTCTCCGAGGTGTAGCAGCAAGCAGCAAGACGATTAGTTCTAAAGAGTGACACTCTCTGGTCTAACGTTCTTTGTCCAATAGTACAGATTCTGTTTGAAGTGTCAGAATATAATGAACTTTACTTTTCTATTAAGCAAAATATAAGGCGACGGAACGGAGATCTGAAAGTCAAAAACACTCCTTCCTTCTAAAAACAAAGCAATGAGATGAATCATGTCTCTTTGGATACATTCTTTGCAATAAGGCGTACTTGGTTGGCAAGGTGTTATTGTCTGCATGATAGAGCATTTATCGTGCTTTGTTGTTTCCTGTCCTCCTTTGCTGACTCACTTGCATCTTGCTGTGCTTTGCATCCTGTCCACCTTCCTAAAAAAAACTCCCAGACTAGAGTAAGAAATATGCAATTCTTGCCGAATACCCTGGAAGAACTGCTACGAAGAGATCATAAAAGAATTGAATTTCGCATTCATTGGGGTTTTTGCGAAAAAATGCCTCCATGGCGTACGTTATGGGAATCTCCATTTAATTTAATGGTGCGCGTCAAAGCTTTTATCGAACGTCCCTGCTGTTACTAGAGCGTTCTGAGGCTACGCCGTAAACGATTTGGTGTTTCTGGAGGAGATCCAATGTTCTTTGTCTTTAGTCAAGAACAAAATGTTTTTTAAAAGTATCTGTTTTTTAAAAGTTTTTAACAAACAAATCCTTCCAAGTTAGAGTCAACGAATTTTCTGAATCGTTCCCTGTTATTAGTGGTGTCCTACAGATTGGCGTCCTTTCTCCAATTCTATTTACTATATATACCTCTGGGATTCCCTCCTTAATTGATCAACACGGTGTCACCTGCAAAATGTTTGCCGATGACATCAAAATATGCAAAAACATTGTGAATGAGGAAGATCACAATGCCCTTCAGTCTGCAATAAATTCAACCGCCGATTGGTCAGCTAAGTGAAATCTTCCATTATCCGAACAGAAGTCGAAAGTATTTCACATTGGAGAGCACGTCAATAGAATGGTCTATCATCTCGATCATCAGCCACTCAGTAGTGCACCTACTGTGCGGGACCTAGGTTTCATTCTAGACACAAAGCTTTCCTTCAAACAACATTGCGAAGATGCGGCTAAGAAAGCTTTCAGAATCGTGCATAATACCTTTAAATCATTGAAAACAAATTCGGTCGTTCACATGCTGCTCGCATACAAAACATATGTCAGGCCTGTACTTGAATATGGTACCACAGTATTTAGTCCTAAATGCAAACGTAAAATCTCTAGATTGGAATCTGTACAAAATGGTTTTACAAGAAAGCTCTAGATAAGAGTAAATGGGTGAAATTATGCTAACATTCCATCGGCCCTTGAGAGAAGCAAACTCTTCAATTTACGCATCCTTGCTTCTCGTAGGAAACCATATGATCTAATCACTATGTGTAAGCTTATCAATGGTATGTTGGATCTTCCTCTCCATGAATTTTTTCACTATTTGCTCAAATACTAGAGGTGGTAAGATGGAGATCCAGATTCCAAAAGTAAGAAGTAATAGAAGGTCTACATTTTTCACAGACCGAGCTGGAACCGAATTTCAAAAGTTTTTGAAGAAAAATATTTTACCGAAATCGTTGAGGCAATACAAAAGACTTATTGACAGGTATCTCCAGGATGTTCCCTAATAGTTTGCTTCCAACTGTTGCCGCTGTCTGTTCCTTGTACCTAACAGTGTATTTTTATTCGCTCTGTTCTGCTTCTTAATGTGCATATTCTGTTTGTTCTATTTTTTGCGTGGATATCGACGTATAAATAAATAAATCAAATATGGACACACAACCTTATGAAGTCAATGTCAATAGCTCATATACGTGTCCAGTGCACTATTCGAGTTGGAGAACGTGCTCAGAAGGTTGCGAGTAAAACAAAATACTTTGGGCAAAGGGTGAAGGTCCGCTTGAGTGAATGCCATAGTGGAATGGGCCACACATTTTACTTTTACCGGATTATTGGGAAGTAATTTTGTGCAGGTGATTTGAACGGGTATCTAGCCTAAACAGTCACTTGTGGTAGCCGCTCATTGGACAAATCAGTGTTTTGTCCTTTCCGGATAAGTTTAGTAAAAACAAATTCAGCAATTCACTTAGTTCATGAGGATGAAAGGCTTGGTTGGCCTGAGAGGGAAATTTAAACCAAAAACCTGGTACCGGGTGCGCACGACCGTCGGTGTCTTCCCGACTGCACTGCTGCGCGCCCCCTATACGAAATAGAAAGAAAAAATATTTGAGTTTCAGTCGGATCGGTCGTACTTAACACAGCGTTTCATTGCAGAGGAACCTCCAAAGAGACAAAAGCTGAAAAATGAAAAAAAATGGTACAAATGATATGAAAATGATACATTTGGATTGAATCAGCTGGGTGGGACAAAGTACATGTTTCGAGTAAATGAAGCCATTTTGGTTTTCAACAGCAATAGAGAAGCTAGGAAGAAGGAAAACTGCCTACCAAGGTTGTCAGAATTCTTCCGAATTTTTTAGCCGGTTAAAGTCGAGCAGCTTGAAGGAAACGTATAGCATTCGCGCATAAAATTTAGAAAGCACTGATGATTCATATTTTATTCTATATTGAATACATTTATTCTATATATTTTACATATTTTATTCTATTTTGAACAATTCAGTAACATTTGAATACTCTCCAAAAGGCGCAGCAGATCCAGTGTGGCTTACGTTTCAAAGTTATCGTTCACCTTAAAAGGAGAGAACCTTGAAGCCTTCAAAAGTGAAGAACATATTAGGAAACTACTGAACAAAATAATAACGCGGAAAGGCGAAACAAATCTCTCGCATCAATCCTGGGCTTAACTAGCGATATCTGAGCTATTCGCTTACAACCCTCAGTTAAAGTTACGTAAGTCGTTGATGAATCCGGCCTCTGGTGAGCAGTCTAGCAGTCATGTATCTATGCAACCAGTGGGCTTTGCGAGATTTCATTGTAAGTCAAAGCTGGATAGTGGCGCGATATGATTTCGTTTATTTGAATGATTGACTATTACCACTATTAGAAATTTTTTAAAGATCGTCCAAACCACTCAAGGCGATAAATTGAATTAAGAGGGGAATGCCGCTGGCTGTTCGTTGTTATCTGTCAGCTGAATGAACCACAATTGCTGTCGTTAAACGTCTGGAATGATGTACCGCACTAACCCATTAGTCAGCTGCGAAGAACGAACAAGCCTTCACTAAAAGCCTTCGCGAGCAGAATGGTCGAAATGTGCCCGCTTCGTCTCTTTATTTAGATCATATGCCATCAGCAAGCACCACATCGAGTCCGCGTCCCATCAAGACTGTGAGTCTGGACTGCAGCAGGGCATCAGCTTCTAAATTACGTCGGATTCCATCTGTAGGCTGGAAGAGTAATCAGAGGATAGCTATGGTCGTTTTCTCTCCACTTTCTGGTGCCTGGTGGAGCACACCAACTTCAGCTGCACGACGTGATTGTGTTCGAAGTAGCTTTTATCACTGTAGCAGTTATTGAACGTTCTTTGCGTTTCTTTGAATTTGAATAAATTTTTGAAGCAGCATGTGTTACAAAAGTTTAATACCACTAAAATAAGATAGCGGACCGATTGCAGCAAAAGTGTATAGATAAATGAAATAATTATAGTCACCTAAATCCTTATTTATTTATTTATTTATTTATGCCAACACAAACCACATGCTGCAAAAAGGAAGGGAATTCGAAATAGAAACTAGATGAAATCGGTTATTGAAGAAAGAAAAAACAAAGAGACAAAAAGAGAAGAAAGGAAGAAAAACAAAAACTAAAGGAATAACGTATCCCGCTATACTAATCTATATAGCAAAACCAGTTTTTTACTCTAGTAAAAGGGAAAAGACCTAAGGAAGACAAGAAGACGGTGGGTGTGTTCTATTCTCCGGGTTTGGGGGCGAAGCGTCCAACCAGACGTTTGGCGGCCAATAGGCCGCTGAATGTCTGCTTGTATTAGGTTGTCCCATAAGTCCTTGCAGTTTATTTTCAACGATTCACTGCAGATTTCGACGGCGGTCTCTTGCATAGCGCTGTATAGCTTTCGAAAGAGAATGATTTGCTCTATGAAAAAATGTATTGGATTTCTTTTTTCATCATGAACTTTGTCAATTTTTAGATCGCTGAAGTGAAAAGTGAATAGGTGAAAAAGTAACCATTTGCGCACTTGTTCTCTCCGCTTAGGTTTGTAATTTTTTGCGCAGCTTTTATAGCGTTTGGAAGACAATGTTCTGCGCTACAAGAATATGTGTAAGTGCTATTTGCTCATTTGTCCTTTATTGATTTTTAGGTCATCAAATTCGGACGTCCGAAGGAGGATGGTTATATTTGCCGACAGTTCCTGCTCTGTGGTTGGACTTTTTGGGTTGGTGTTATATGTCATTTGAAAAAGAATGTCTTGCTCTATAAGAGTGTGTGTCGGGTTTATTGATTTCTATTGAATACCAACAAAATGCCAAAAAGAGAAAAATCGTATTCACCAACAATTCCTTCTCCTTCTTCAGTTGTTGATATTCGACAGAAATCAGCGGAAGCCGATAAACGCGACACAAACTCTTACTGAGCAAGACATCCTCTTCCAAAAGACATATAACGCCAAGCAAAAAAGTCCAACCACAGAGTTTTGGTAAAAATTTGGACGGAAAAGTCGGAATCCCCAATTTGATGGCCTAAAAAAACAATAAGGGACAAGTGAGAAAATAGGGCCAATAGATATGTTTGAAGTACAGAACATTTTCAACGACCTAAAAATTGACAAAATTACAAACCTAATATAATATAAGCTAAGCACGCCTCACTACACACTCCCACGACATCCCCTTGAAGTAGAATGGGTGGCACATCACAAGCGGCCGATAAGCATCGTTCTTTATCCTTAATCCTTATACCTAGATTACCTACAGTAGTCGGAGAATACTGGAGTGTTCTCGAGACAGGGTTCTAACGTATTCGTTGAAGGAGAAAAATCTTATTGAGGAGAATTTGATGAAACCACAACACATATGAGCTTCTGATGTACAAGGCTTCAATTCTACAGATTCTTGCCACGTTCGATGCGGGTCTGTTCCTACAGATCACTCCTTTCTGTCTTAGAACATTGTCTGCTGTGGCTGCAAAGCTCCACCAATGGAGCGCAGTCGAGACACCCTGGTGCACATTTTCGCGCTCCTTCAGCACGCGCAGCAGCTGTACGAATCGAAGGCGTGCGTACGACATCACCAGCCATGCCTGTCAGACAGTCGGGACTACGCTTTGTATTTCGCAGTGCACTCCCGTTTGAGCGGCCTTTACTCGTCTCACAGTCATTGCTCTTATCATCAATGTCGTTTTAGCGGAGTCTAGTTTTGTATCAGGTCCGAGCGTAAGTGTCCGTCGCTTCGAAACTCAGCTGATCATATCGCCCGAGTGCGCGTTTGATTTTCTCGCGGGCGGGCATTATAAATTGCCAGCCGCCACAGTGATACAATCGAGTTATCACAATCTCCTCATGCAATCCGTTCCTAATGCTGAGGACTAACTAAAAGCAAGGATGGGGCCCGTTTCAAAACTGGAGTAGTCTAGTGGAAGTTGTGGATGCCTTAGAAATTGAGGACTAGGCAATCCTATCCTACTATATATAAAAGAGTACTGTGAGTGTGTGAATGTTGTGTGTGTTTGTTTTAACGATATTCAACGCTTGATGGTGATCGACAGCGGCCCGAAACTTCAGCCCTTGGGGTAATCAAATCGAAAGTGCTCGCCAACGCATCGTTTTCCCTCCGCTTAAAAGGATCTCCGTAGCCTTGCACTGTAGCCGCCCTTGAAGCGAGTTTTGGCGGGAAAACCCGTGCCATGCTCGTGCAGCTGCAGCGACGACGATTACGAAATCACTCACTGCCGGCAGTGAATCGACGCTCGGCGAAGGGATCTCTTCTGCGAGGGACCACAGATGCCCCTCAGTCTGGTACTCCTTGGCACTCAGCAGGGATTGGCATTCCATTTTCGTTCTAAAGTTGACACTTCTAGCCGAGGCCGACGTTCTATGAGACACTGTGGAGGGAAAAGCGTCTATTCGTCCCACACGGTCGTTCCCGATATAAGTCGACCAACCATTCAGCGCTCTCGACTTTCCAGAAGAGTACGTACCAAGCAGTAAACCCGCATAGATATTTTATTTATTTATTTATTTCTCAGACATGAACATAATCATACATTACATAAGTAACGGCAGATAAACAAATACTAGGTCACACAAACTACAACAAACATAAAATTAAACACACACAATTAACATAGCTTCTACGTACCATTAAGGACTTGAACAAACTCACAGACATGTTTATGATATTCTCATCCTCACCTAATAATAAGTTCAAGTCCTTAAAATTTCGGTAAGTGAGGAAGTTTGATCTCGCTTGCGATTTTGGAAAAGGAAGGTAAAGCTTTAGGTTCCCTCTCCTATTCGTAGTCAGAGGTGCACCAAAAAATATCATGGGACCTACTGAAATTCTCTTTGTAAGAATCTTAAACATCATGGTCATGTCGACCATCTTCCTTCGACTGCGGAGGCAAGGTAACTTAATCTCTTTGGCCCTGTCTGAATTTCTAGGTATGTTGTCACAGATAGTTACAAAGCGTCTTGAAAATAATTTCCGGGTGAAGTTGTTTTGGACGCTTTCCAGAACAGCAATGTCATTCTTTTTGATTGGATTGAATACTGAAGTACCGTTCTCTAAAACAGGCCTAACATACGTTTTATATGCACAAGAAGTGCAAGAGAATCATTGGTTTTGAGCTGTTTGAACAAGTTTTAAATACGATAATTAGGCTTTTTGACAATTTCTTTATAAAGGAAATCAAAACTTAGATCACCAGCTATATGTAAACCCAAATCACGGGTGTTTTCCAAATATGTGTCCTTGAATTTATAAGTTGGTGGATTGTGCTGATGTTTCGTCAGTGACAAGACAGTGCGATCTTTCTGCGGCAAAAGGAAGCTCCCAGGTTGTAGCCCATTTCTCAATAAAATTAATTGCGGCTTGGATTTCATGGGAAGGTGCTTATCCGTTCACTTCAGTATAAACTTTCACATAGTCAGAGTACATTTTCAAGCTGACCCCTAGGCTGGCGATAGCTTCAGGAAGTTCGTAGGTATACAGGAGAAATAGCAAAGGTGACAAGACACTTCCCTTTGGAAAACCACTGGGAGAAGAAAAAACCGCGAAGAGAACAGTCTCTAACATAACATGGTATGTTCTTCAGGAATGAAAACATTTAGTCCAGGACGCTATCATTAGATGAATACCAATTCTTTCCATCTTGTATAGCAACCTATTGATCGGAACTTTGTCGAACGTTTTGGAAAAGTCAAAAGAGATTACATCCGTCCGCTTTCTCTTATCCATAGCTGTTGGCCAGTCGTTTAAAGAGCTAAGAACAGAGGTTTCTACCGAACGCCGTTTCATAAAACCGAATTGGTCCTTTGAAATGATATTATGGTGTTGGTGTTCAACATGGGTTAGAATGTACTTCTTAATAACCTTTTCAAACGATCTGGCGAAGATTGACATTGACTAGATAGCTCTTCCTTTATTAGCACATGAATTGGACCCGGAACTGGATGGTAACCGGCGAACAGAATGGGAAGCACGCTGTTATACAGCGAACTAAGAAGGGGAAACGAATGATTCTCGACGTAGGGTCAGAAGCTGACGATGAAGACTGAAAAGACTTGCAAATTTTCCTTTTTTTGTCGAATTTTCTCAAATTCGAATTTCAGAGCTCCCAGCGTTGGCGGATCTCATTTCGCGACATTCGCCCCTCAATCTGTCGCCAACAAAGTTCGGTCGAAGCGCGTGGAGGTGTTTCGCTGTAGGATCTGTGAGGAGCGATTAGTCAAACTGCCCTTATCGCGTATCCACGCGTTTTTTACACAGATAATAATAGTAACTATAGATATTATGCTAAACAAGACCTTGTCTATTATGACAATTTTCTTATTAATAATAGTTATTGTCAATTTGGTGGCTTATTGTTTAAACAAATGGCAAGAGTACCACAAGAGGTAACATTAGACCTCTGTTACATGACCTTACATTAACCTTTTTTGAATACAAATTTTCTCAGACGAACTTATTTTATAATAATGTGCCATTGAGATATATGGACGACTTGCTTATTATACACAACATGAGCATTAACACTATAATTAATAGCATAGAAAAGGTGTATGGAAATGTTCTTGAAATAGAAATTACAAATTATAATGAAATGTAGCAGCTGTAGTTATTTAGACTTAAACATATGGATTTCTAATAACATTGTGCAAACTAATCTATTTAATTAGACGTACAACTTCAACTTTAGTGTTATTAGATTTCCGCATGCAAAATCTGTGATTAGTGAAAATAGTAAAAAAGCAACTATCTATGCTGAAGTACTAAGAATTACGCGTACTTGTACTTTATTCGAAGATTTTTCATGTAGGATTAGGCAGTTTAGTTCTAGCCTTATTTATAATAGATATAGTCAGAACTTCATTCTAAGTGTTGTTTTTAAATGTTTCAATAGAAATAAGTTTATACTATATAAGTATGGCATACACGGTAAAAGGAATTTATTATTAATAAGCTTCAAATAATTTTTAGCTAATCTTCTCTTCCATGTTTGCTATTTAGCATCGAATACATTCTAATTACAATACTATCTTCCGTAACTATCATTATTCTAATTCTTTACTTCTTAGTATGCTCTGAGTACTTCCTTCACATCAAACGTGCTTTAGGTATATGTATTTTTTGATTAGCTGAAATTTGTAGCGTTTGTTACGCATTGCACAACATACACCATAAATTACGACTGTTTTTAAGTCATCCATATTTCATTATACTTGAATGAAATATGGATGACTTAAAAGCAGTCGTAATTTATGGTGTATGTTGTGCCTTCCATTTCTCTCTCCACCTCCTAGCGTGCTTCATTAGCTGCTCTGGATTTATTATTTACTTTCCTAGATGCTGTAGATTAGATGCTCCTTGATCTGTATTATATATACATAATATGGTAACCCTCTCTATGATGTTTTGCAGGTATATATTATAATTGTTTGTATTCTATGGATATTGGAATATTCTACTTACCGTTAATATTCTACTATAGGGGAGCATATCCAAATTACATGTTAGTTTATATTACACATTCTTTATAAGGTCGTCCCTCCTTACTGATGAGTTCCGAGCAGCTGCGGGCAGCCGGCAGCGGTCGGGCGCCTGGTAAGAGAGGCGTTGACTTCCATCAGGCTGATGGCGTCTCCCCCGACGCCTGCACCCAGGCCGCGACCCAGGCGCGTCGCGATCTTCCTTTCCGAAGTGTTCGAGGACTTCCTCGAGAATTTCACTCGATAGCACCAGGTCGCCTTATTCTATTCCGACCCCAGTCAAATACCCAGATAGTGGCTCACTGATGAGTTGTCAGCGATAATACTCTTCAGTCCTCCACATTCTCACCTGAGGCCTGGCGATTTGCATTCATTTGGATCTGTAAGGCCATCGCTTATGGTTCTGAACTCTTTGTGCTCCCGTCGCCAAGAGACGACCAAGACTGGACAGTCGCTTGCGACCTCCTTTCTGATTTCTGTATCGAGCTCATGAAGCAATGTCCATACCTATACCATCGGATTTCGAATACTCTTCCGCCGTTTGATACCCTCGAGAACTAGACCACCCCGTTCAAAAAGAGGGATGGCCGCTTTGTAGATGGCAGAAAGATTTATTATGAGTCTGCGACGAAAAGATTTTTGAACGGTTGTAAACAATACTACGCTTAACACTACTTGAGTTCAAAAGGCGGTACCCGGATCACTATTATGATCCAGCGGGGGAAGTGGATCAACAGAGAGCTCAATCAGTAGGTTGAAATCGTGAGTGACAGAGGGTCACTAAAAGAGTGACAGAGAGTCCCTAAAAGAACTCTGAGGCTGAGTGGAGCAGCCTATATTTTTAAGGAGGAGGCATGTCAAGTCTCCAGGCTGCCCGTCTGTTGACGCGCTTCGTCCGTGATCGCACGATATTGTCTTTATTGGCCGGTTCTCTGCGTTCTCTCCGTTCAGAATGCACTCTCTTCGGACCCTGCCCTTCTTCACGCCTGGGGCCCGTCCGAATAAGGGGGGTGATCCTCATTGAGCAGTCACCACGGGAACCGCACCGCGCCGGACCAGGCGCAGCGGCGCGGGCCCCGAGAACATTCCTCGCCAACCCTCGACACCGGACCGAAGGTTCGGCAGCAGGGCCGTTGTCTTTTTGTTCCGTTTTGTTGCGTTCGAGTTGCTAATCACACCATCGTGGGAAGGGTTTCCGTTTCGCATAGAGGCATTAAGGGATTCGGAGAGCACACGTTCAGTTGGATTTTCTTCTTCGGAAAGGACCGAAGCGTGAGAAACTTCAGTCTTTGCTCCACGCTACTCAACCGGAAGGCACTAGGTGTCCTCCCCACATCTCGCGGTTGGGTTAAATAGCTTCCCTCTCCGCGCAGCGGTAGCCCTCTCGCTCCCTTTAGCGAATAAGGGTATTGTTGCCCTTGACGCCTGTCGTGCTCCACTTTTAACAATCCATTTTAGTTTTAATTCATTTTCTTATACTTTCACTAGTATCAGTCTGTAGGAACGAAACGGATATTAGTTCTTTCTTTCTTTTTTCTTTGTTTTCTTTTGCGTTAGAATGTGCTTCTTAATAACCTTTTCAAGCGCTCTGGCGAAGATTGACATTGACTAGATAGCTCATCCTTTATTAGCACATGAATTGGACCCGGAACCGGATGGGAAACGGCGAACAGAATGGGACGCACGCTGTTATACAGCGAACTAAGTAGGGGAAACGAATGATTCTCGACGTTTTAGGGTCAGAAGCTGACGATGAATACTGAAAAGACTTGCAAATTTTCCTTTTTTGTTGAATTTTTTTCTCAAATTCGAATTTCGCATAGTATTCACTATCGCTGCCTTCAGAGCTGCCAGCGTTGGCGGATCTCATTTCGCAACATTCGTTCCTCGATCTGTCGCCAACAATGTTCGGTCGAAGCGCGTGGAGGTGTTTCGCTGTAGATCTGTGAGGAGCGACTAGTCAAATCGCCCTTATCCGCGTATACCCGTCCTTTCCGTCGAATTCGTGCAGAGCTGAAAGCACTGTGAGAATCAGGAACGGATGAGCCGCAGCTCAACAAGGGAAGAACGGACCCGACACTCTTAGAAGAGCGTACGACGAGATTGCGTCTTGTATACAGACCTGCCAGAATCGACTGGACGTCGGGCGGTGTTCAAGTCTCATCTATCCGGTCCCTGCCTCGACAAACGTTTCCAGAATGCGAAGCGCTGTCTTCGCCTCTTCGATGCTGCAGCAACGGACTGGTCCACTTTGACACACTACTTGGATTAATCTTATTGATTTGGTGCACTTGTTCTCTGAGGACTCATGGCGAATCTGAATAGAATAATCTAAAAATCTGAATAGAATATGAACGGAAAGCACGCTACCCACGGGAAAGAAGCCGCACGATTGTTTGGGTTCTTTCCTCTTTACCTTCACGTTGTCCAGGGCATACTCTGGCACCGGACTTCAGAATGCCACTCGCGGCCGGCCGCGAGCTAGCAAGCGCCCTTGTCCGATTTCGCAAGCCTCTTCCCTCGCTTTCAAGCCTTAAGTGCCCCAATTGAGGTGAGAGCGGGGTTTCATTGAGGAATGCGAGTCGAGGGACTTGCTAACCTGACTGCACCCGCTTTTCTCCGTCTTTCTATATTTCGCGTAGAGCTCATAGCGTCCGGAGAAGCAAAAATCAAGGAGACGGGCAATTGCTTCAAGGCTCCGCACGATCACAGTGGTAGATCGATCAAGAGACCAGTCGATATCGATCAACAACTGATTTTTGCAGAGAATACGCATCAGATGGCTTCTCACTAAAAGATAATTGCCGAGCAAACCATCAATATCGGTCGATTACCACTGAGCGCTGACAGCCCTAGCCAGTAATCAGTCCGTTCGTTTGGCTAAGTAGCTACGAAGCCGAAGAAGACCAGCGACCAATATGGAGCAGGCTTTTTCGGGAGCAGTCCCTCAAGGCTTCAACAATAGCATGTTCAACAAACAAAAAAACCTTAGTCTGTAAGCTGTAAACCAGTTGGGGCTATTGCAATTCTGTTAAATAACATCTACTTATAAAGGTCACACTGGGCTACTTTGACACTCAATAGGGACTGATGTTCCGCTTATTTTTTGGATGCTGGAGAAACACTTTTTCCTTCCCAGAGTTCAGATTTCTCATGGCATACTTTAGCACTACACTCGGACATTCACTCGCGCCCTACGCCCTACGTAGCTACTTATCACCACGGATTTCGCAACACTCACTAGCCTCGACCGGCCGAATCACAGAAGTTCGGTGAGGGGTCTGTCTGAGGGATCGGAATCGAGGGACCTTCTGCCAGTCTAACCACACCCATATACCGATCACCCTTCCGGGCGAGATTCTGGGCGGTCTAAACGCATTGAGGGAAACGAGGAAGGAGACAACCTTGTCGAGGTTTCGATCAAGTCTGCTTTCGTCGATCACATTAGCAACTGTGTTCGACTGCCTCGTAGATCACTTTAAATTTAATGAACATTGTCATCTATTGCATAAATAATGTAATAATAACAAGTGATTGCTCACAATGCGAACGCAGCGATACTAAACACAACACAAATATCATCGCTTCCCACGAACCACTACGAGCCTCCACGAACTCAGAGACACATTGCTGATACTCTCGTAACCACGTGGTAATGAGTTCAGGTCTTTGAGAATTCTATATGTGGGGGAGTTTGATCCGTGATTTCGGAATAGGATGGAAAAGCTTTAGGCTCCCTCTTCTATTTGCAGTGAGAGGTGCAATAAAAAATAAATACTAAAACAATACAAAAAATTGGGCGCATACGAGACGTTCTCCACGGTTCGATAGAAATGATTCTAGGAGAATATCAGAGATTGGATCGATAACTCCCAAAGAATGTTTACGGATGCGTTTCAGTCGAAGGGATGAACTACGTACAGATCAACAGATGGACAAACGGACGGCTATATATAGTGGGACTATACAGGCTCTGAATTTTTCCATATGTGTTGTAATTTTGAAAAGAAAATGAATGTGAGCAGTCATGGCCAATTAGATGATATATGTTTCCGTTGGTAGTAGGATATATTCATTTTCAATTGTGAAATTCCGTTGTCTCATAATCGAAAACACCACCTGTATTGTACTAAAGAATTAGTTGACTGATGACCATCTTCTTTGACGAGCATCGCAATAACTGATTTTAAACATGTTTTGTATGACGATAGAGGCGAAATAAGACATGTTTACTGCTGAAGTTTGTTGCCGCTGCTGCTGTTACCAGTGTTATTGCGCTGCGTTTCATGCTATTGTGCTACAGCAGGAAATTGAAGGTTCTTGATTCATAGATTTGCACCTAATTCTATATCTAAAGGTGACCGATTTGAGAGGAGTCGATGAATCGACGGGAGTAGATGAGATTCTTACGGGACTCAAGGACAAAGACTGAGACCATGGGCAGTTGACAAGAAGAAGACGACTTTGGCAGCAACAGAAGCCTAGCGCGAGCCATCCACTCGGTATAACTCAAATATGGGAGCAATTGACGAAGTAGATCAAATTGGGCGACCATAGGATCAACGAAAATGATTCTCAGCAGAAAAGCGCCATAAAAATAAAAACAGTGTCTCTGTTAGAGAAAGTCGAAAGCACGGCGTAATCTGAGAAGTTAATCATAGTCAAGTAAATGAAAAACGCAACAAGTGAGCGATGCATGCGGAAACGAGCACCTTGTGCTGAACAGTCACGCAGCGGAAGAAGACACAGGGCTAGTGTTCACGTCCGAGGATAAGAAAGCGGAGAAGTAGATGTGTGAGAGGTCGAAGAGGACAGCCAACATCGGATGAAGCCGCCTGCATGGCGAAATTTTGGGTCCGGTTGCACTACAGTACACCGGCATGAGCAGACGCTGACTTCAGAAGCGCTTTTGAAATTAGCTTTAGTCACGTCGAAGTCTTCTCAAGCAGCTCCGCAACAGGAAACGAAGGAGTGCGTGGCGCATTCCAGTGAACTACGAAGAGCAGTGGGGATAGCGCAGATCCCCGGTGCACCCTTACAGAGATGGGAAATTCCATCGAGGTGCCCGCTGGTGCTCGCACTCGACTTCTTAGGCAAGAGCACAGAATGCGCACCCACTCAATAAGCTCTGCATGGATACAACGCTGCCGTAACGCGTACCATATAACTTCACGAGGAACGCCGTCGAAGGCCTTCTCCAAGTCCAGGAAAGCAAAATGCACCGGTTTCTGTTTCTCGCGGTGCTTCTCTAGCAGAAGACGTACGGCGTGAATGGCATCAACGATGCCACAGCCAGAGAAAAACCACACTGATTCGTGGAAAGCTGGACAACATCCCGGATGCGTCCATCGACAACTCGCTCAAACATTTTCATGGTGTGCGAAAGAAGGCAAATTGGACGGTAACTAGCGCAGTCCGCAGGACTGCCCTTCTTCTTCCAAATCGGAATAGTCGTGCTTTGCTGCCAGCTCTCGGGCACTTTCTTCTGGTCTACGGAGAAAATGTCCGAATCTCACGGCGCGCGTTGCGTGCGGAGAAAATGCCAGCAACCAAGGGAGAAAATGCCCGCGATCAAGGGAGAAAATTCCCAGGTACAGCACACCATCATGTGGTGAATAGCAAAAGCGCCGTAATAAAGGAAACAACTTTGAGCGGGAATAACCACTTAGGAAACTAAGAAAAGTTTGAAACTGTGGAAAAAACCGTACATTAGAAGAGCCTTAACCGGACGTATCGTTATTATTATACAATGGTCTATTTCCGCAACGTTTCATTCGTACCAAAACTTTAATAAGAAGTTGATCGCAAAATTTCGTGTTCGAAAAACACTATATTTCGAAAAGGTGGCTTGAAAGATTTTTGGCGAGGTGCTACACCGTAGGTTCTGGTCATTTTTTGGTAAAACCTAACTTGCAACTAACCATTCAGATATTTAAAACCTTCATTCAGATAGGTGGAAATATCAGAAAAACACAGCAACTAATCGAATCAAAATAGAAGTCCTATACTGAGAAAAACTTTAATAAAAAAGAGCACAACAAGTATTTACAATATCAAGGGTGTATCAGATGAAAATCACTTGAAAAGCAATGATGTTGAAATATCTATGTTCAAATCCTGTTTTAGTAAAGAAGGAAATGATTGGTCAAAAATGAAGACTTCATCAGAAAGACTCAGTAAAACCTAAAAATCAATTTGTAAATAAATTCCCAAATAAGTTCTGCCATTTTTATTTTCTACTTCTCATGACTTTGAAGTCCATGAACCTTACTGTTCACTTCATGTGGCGTTCATGTGGCCTAAAAATAAACTCAAAAATTGAGGTAGCCTACAGTTCCGCAGCTCAATGCTTCGAAAAGTAATTCTAAGTTACCAGGTTTCGTTGATGTGCTTGTTTTCTAGTTTACGTGCTAGAAATTGAGATCTGGGCGAAAACGCTTCTTTTGCTCCTTCCAGTGTTTTAAGTGTTCTTTTCACATAAAACACGATGGTACTAATTTAACCGTTGAGCATGCCTGTTAGCTGTGTAACGAGAATCTTGCCTCGTATTCTTCAAAGCTTCTCTATCACGGTAAGGATATCGAGTCTGCTAATGAATACAAGGGATGGTGCCATAGTTCCAGTTGCCACGCCCACGATTTCCCATGCCATTTGCTCAGCAGCGCGACAGGAGGTACAACCGCCCCCTGCTGGGGGGGGGGGGGTGGCGTAAAGCGCTGTTCTGCAGACCGCAAACTTTTGTTTCGCGTGTCAAAGGTTTCGTAAGGCAGCCGTTAGATTCTCGGTGAAGCCTAGGGAGTTGGGGGTGGGTGAGCAAGGGGATGTGAGGAAAGTAGCACACCCCCCCCCCCCCCCGCAGCAGAGGGCAGGTGTACCTCCTGACCGTTCCCCCCCCCCTTTACTCGACGTCATAAGAAAAATACCGTATCCCTGTCCACCTGATTACCATGTGTTTTCTTGTAGTGGTTGTTGTAGTGGACCCTATCGAAAACCGTTCAGTGGCCACAGATATTTTCTCCCCTGGCTGTGGACATTTTCTCCCCTGGTTGCGGGCATTTTCTCGCACCGAAATAGACGCGGCGCGGTTCGGGCATTTTCTCTCGTAATCGCCTCCACTGGGAGGTGGCAGCGATACTCATTTTGGTGCGTGCAGTCGCGCACGCGTACGTCATCACGGGCGGATCTCGCTGCCTCGCTTGTGGAGGGGACGAGTTTTGCGCGAACGTGCAGGGGCTAGGTGAGCAGCATCGCGAGCTGGCGGGTGCATTGGCTTGCGCAAATGCTGAGGAATAGTGTAACCTTCGGAATTCTTATTGTCGAGTGAAAGTATGCTCAGTTTTAACCAAACGAGTGGTATTAAACTACTCCAAATGGAAGGAGGCGGGGAAATTGGTGGGAGATAAATGGGGAGAAGGATCCAAAAGCGAAGAGTGAGTAATGTGCGATTGATGTAGGGTCTAAGAGGAACAAGATTTTGTTTTTAAGTTCAGCGTTACATGTTAAAAATAGAGAAAATGTTCAGTTGTTACGTTGTTTGTTATTAGACTATTTGTTTGAAGAGTAGTCGAGCGTCTCTATATTTACACAATTAGTACAGAGTGTTGCATATTCAGAGGCTGAATGCGTAAAATATTATTGATCCTATAGAAATTGCATTTGAGACCTAGAGTTTCAAGGTGCCTGTGAATTCATGATCATGATTGTCACTCCTATAATTTGGCCTCTAGCAGAAAATTTTAAAAAATTCCATGATTTAACGTTTCCTGATGACCAGCTGGCTGATGGCCAGCTCGTCCAAATACGAATAGTTTGTATGCGAGATCTTGGAACTTTGCAAAAAGCCTATGAGTGATCCCTCGTGTAGAAGGTAAATGAAACAAATCTTGTGGCATTAGAGCACAGGAGATCTCTAATATCAGTAGGCGATGTGGTGGAACACTATAAGAACTGCTTCGCACGCATTTTGGGACTTGAGTAAATACCGTTTGTTCTCCTGAAAGAGACTCCATCCTCTCCTGACAGTCTTTCGCCATCATTTAATACGATAAAGCTGCCTCTTGACGATGTTCACTCCAAACCCACAACTTAATTTCATAAGTTTTCTCTCCTTCAGTAGACCTGGTTTAAGTCTAACATCATTTCTGAACACTCCAGTCCGAGAAACGTCCAACATCATTGTATGGAGTGTGGGTGAAGATAGGACGACATGATGTAGCTCTCCCCACCATGTTTAGATTCCGTTCAGCGGCTTTTTTCTCTTCTACGGTAGCCGAGGCGGTTCAGCTGACATTGGATAGGACGCGCATTTGTGAGTAGCACGCCAGTTGCGTTGAGCAACTCGTACGCGTTTCTGCATTGGGTGGCGGTGACTATGCCTGCCGGGAATGAGTATCGTTGCTCGCAGCCGTAAAAAAGCTCAAGTTCAGATGATCATAGACTGCAGGTATTTGTTGCGGCTGTAGTCCCGCAATTTACATAAGTGCGACCGCACCTCACTGATGCAGTTTATTTTATCCTACAAACATAACAGAGAAAACAGAACGAAGTGGAATTGTATGAAATGGTGCCCTACTTAGTAAACGTATTCTCAGCTGAGTGAATGGCATAGCAAATGAAATGAATTTGATCCCGAGAAGCTGCGTTGACAGAAGTCTCCCTAGACGAACTGCTAACGAGGAGCACTGACGGTAGATGAGAACCGGTAGATTCGGTGAGATTCGCCCCTAGACAACCGCTATCGAGGAAGTACGACGGCGATGGGAGGCAGTGGAGCCATTATGGAGCGTGGCGAAGTGAATGGCTGAAAGACACGCGGGCTTTTCGTATTTATAACGTATCTGGCGTGCGCTCGGCGAAGATCAAACTTTTGACTGTGGCTTGAGCTACGACTCACACCCGAGGTGATACGCCATCGTGAAACAGCACGAACGTCAGGCAACTACCAGCCGGCATCCGAGCTTGCAAAGCAATGCAGATCGGCGATAAAGGAGGATCTTAAAGAGAGAAAGGCGCAAGTTCCTCAACGCCCGTTGAAACTTCGCTGATTTCAAGTCCAGGATGTCTTCTCCGACGTTCATACTCACTACATCAGAGTCCTTGGAAAGGTTTACAGTTGTCTCGCAAAAAAAAAAGATCTCCCAATTCTTCAATGACTCTACAGTGACGTCATTGTCAATTTGAAGAGAAGGGTTTAGCAGGGACACACCTTATCTTCAATGCACTTCAACGCAACAGTCGAATCACATCATGCGTGACATAGAATGGAAAGACATGGGAATGAAAGTCGACGGCCGGCAATGGCGCCATCTTCGCTTCGCTGACGACATTGTGCTCATAAAGGAGAAGGATAAAGGACGGCGTTACTCAATCCCTTTTGGGATGCACCACGCATTCTACTTCTACGGGATATCGTGGAGGCGACTTGAATGCGTATTTGGCCATACAATGATTTGCGGTGGCCAGCCGATGAACAAGTCAGCGCTCTATCCTTCCAGACAGGTCTGGTACCAATTCACCGACCCCGGGGGATGGAAGGCTTTTCTGGCCTGGGCGGGAAATCCGAACCAGGAACCTGGTATTGGGTGCACGCGACTGTCGACGCCTCCTCCGACTGCGCTACACGCGCCCATCGTGCTCATAACACCTGCATCAGCCAGGCAGATTTAGAAGGACTTCTCTCATGCATGTGGGAACGTTGGACTGCAGCTGAATCTTACGAAGACGATGTTCATAAGGAACATGTAAGTTTTTGATGCCCCATTCTTGCTCAACGGAGCGAGCATCTCTGAATTCTCCAGTTACGTCTATCTAGGTCGCGAAGTCAACATGGCAACGCTTGCGTCGAGCTGACAGGAGGAAACAAAGTGCCTGCAAAGCTATCAAGAACGTTGAGGAAGTCGTGAAGAAGACGAAGAGCATTCGACTCCATGCCCACTTGTTCCACTCCACTGTTCTTCCTGCCCTGACATCCGCCCTACAGATCTGGGCTATACAAAAGCAGGATGAACAGGCAATCAGCGTCGCGCAGCGTGGAATCGACAGGACGATGCTGGGAGTGAGACGACTCATGCAAGTGAGGGAAGGCCTCCGGAGTTCCGAGCTTCGCCGACATTGGAAGATCAGAGACGCTGTCGCATGGGCTAAGTCGTAGAAAATTAGGTGGGCCGGCACATTATTTCTTTATTGATTTATTACAAGGCACGTATAACAATCACATGCGGTAAGGTTCTAACAATAACATACAAAAAACAAAAAACAAGCCTAACGAAACCTTTGTGCGATTAAACGTTTAAAAGAGGATAAGGACATATTAACAATGTTCTCGTTCTCGGAAAGCAAGATGTTGAGCTTTCTGATGCTCCTGTGAATGAGGAAACTTGACCTTACTTTTTACCTTGGAAGTAGCATGTAGAGTCGGGGATGCCCTCTTCTGTCAGTTGTCAAAGGGACGCCAAAAAACCCAATTGGGGCAATGGAAAGCCTTCCTGTCAGAATTTTGAACAACATAACTAAATCTGCTCGCTTTCGTCTAGTCTCAAGGCTAGACAATCCAAGCATTTTGGCCCTGTCAGACCCGCTCGGAATATTGTCGTAATTTAGACCACGACACTTTAGAAAAAGCTTACGGGTAAAATTATTCTGAACACTTTCGAGGAGTTTTTTGTCCTTCTTTTGAGAGGGACTGAGACCACATTCTACATTGGGTCTTACGTAAGAATTGTAGGCTCTCACAAAAGAAGGTTGATCTTTGGTTATCATACCTTAAAAAAGTTATAAATTCGGTAGTTAGCCTTCTTTACAAGTGCTTTATAATGATGCTCAAAGTTTAGGTTACTCGAGAAATGGAACCCTAAATCTCGTGCGCTTGTAAGTTGCTCTATAATTGACCCGTTGAGTGTGTATGTTGGACGGTGACTTTGAGATTTAGATTATATCACGAGACAATGCGATTTTTCAGCCGAAAGGGGTAGTTCCCAGGTGCTTGCCCAATTCTCTACGAAATTTATAGCCGCTTGGACATAACAGGAGGCTTCTTGATTTTCGACTTCTCTATAGGCCTTTATATCGTCCGCGTACATTTTACAAGAAACTCCAAACCTTTGAACTGAATCAGTAATCTCATACATATACAAAAGAAAAAGTAATGGCGATAGTGCTCCACATTGTGGAACACCACTGGGGGCAGAATAAACCGATGAATACTCTCCTCCTACTCTGACTTGATAGATTCTGCCCGTAAGAAAACTCTTTATCCATTTACAATCATAGGATGTATGCCTACCCTTCCCATCTTGTACAATAATTTTTCTGTAGGAACCTTGTCGAAGGCTTTTGAAAAGTCGAAAAATACAATATCTGTGCGTTTTCTACGTTCCATAGATTTAGTCCACTCGTTTAGAGCAGAAAGAACAGCTGTTCCATCGAGCGTTGTTTCAGAAAACCAAACTGGTCCTTAGAGATGATGTTATGCTCTTCAATATGATCCAGCATGTGTTTCTTTACAATCTTTTCAAAAGCTCTAACGAATACAGAGGTTATACTAACAGGCCGGTAATTACCCGGTTGATTGAATGGTGGCTTTTTGCGAATTGGCGTAATAAAGGCATGTTTCCACTTTGTAGGAACCTCAGCTCTCATATAGCTCGAATTGAAAATTAGTTCTAATGGATAAGAAATACAATCCACCACATGTTTGATAAACGTTAATGGTAGATGATCCGGGGGCGTTGAGAAAGACTTAGGCCATTTGATTAGTATGTCGAATATCTCCTCCATATGAAACTACAGCGTAGGTCCCATTTGGGGGAAACTAGGTAATGCATTGTCCTGGGAGGCGAAAAACGCGGAACTACTGCAAGCGGATTGGTTAAAGACCTTCTGAAACTCCTTTGCAAGAAGGTTAGCTTTACCACGAGCTGAGGAAATAGAGACACCCTCTTCATTCAATAGATTTGGAACAAAGTTATCCTTTTCTGTACGGGAGGCAATATACCTATAGAAAGCTGACTTGTCCTATGAGAAAATGGATTTCTTTCTTTGGAAAATGGATAATGCGCTTCGTAGATACCCGCAGGAGGAGCGCCGTCACCGACTGGATTCCGCGGGATGTTAAGAGAATACTAGGACGCCCACCAATGCGTTGGACGGACTTCTTCGTGAAAGCCTCAAACAATCGACGTGACGCTCTAGGTGTCCCTCGAGCAAGGAGGATCGAGGATCCATTGCAGCACCGTGGCACTCGACATGGTCGAATGATGACTCTGCGGGTGCCCACTGGAGCAACTCGATGATCAAAGGAACGACAGGTGATACAGATTGAGTTCCAGGTGAAATGTTAAATTTCCTATAGAAGCACAGTTAGCTGCGCACTTTTGTTTACGATAAAAAATATCAAAAACGTTTCATAGAAGGTGCCCAAGATATATTGCATGAAAGGACTATTGCTTTACTTCTTTTAGAGTTCTTGAAGAAAGTTAGAGTGCATATTAAAACGCAGAGAAACGAAAATTTCATGACTTGTAAGTAGTGGAAATTGCATCCTGTTGCATCCGCTGTAAAACTTCTATTTTTCGATTTTGTTGACAATGTATGGATGAAATGCTTGATGGAACGCTGTTGTAAACTGGTTACTACTATTGCGGTTTAGAATCGAATACGAACGCACGAGAACTTGTTGCAGAACTTGTGCAGGTGAACGTGGATTTACCGACGGTGAATATTTTTTTCCACTGGCAACCATCAAGATTGCGGATGAAATGGTAGGGCTAAAAATGAAAATATCAAGTGTCCTACCTACCACAACTGTGCAATGCACTTTTCCCCGTCTCAGGTTGGAGAAGCAACTGCGGGGACTACATGCATGCGTCAATTTTTTATTAGGATGATAACATCGAAGTTTCGCACCTCTATACGAGCTTCAGCTACTCCGACATCACATCTAACATAATCTGGTAACGATTGCTAAAGCTGAAACGGTCATCATAACAAGTTTAATTACAGAAGTCGAAAGGCAAACAACGATTGTAAGTTGTTGTTGATTTGACGCTGTTTTGGAATCGAAGATGCTTGCTTTTCCGACAGAAATTGGCACATGATACAGCGACTTGATGACCAAGCTGTATCTGGGAAAGAGTGCTTGCTAGGAAAGAAAAGCACATCGTTCTTACATTATAAATTGCGTCTGCAATCGAAATTTGGACAAAGCGTATGACGATACAATGACATCTTACGGATGGGACACTTCTAATTTCGTTCCACCTCATTTTGGCCAAATCTTAGCGAGGGTCTTACTTGCAACAAGGTTGTCATCATTCGATGAGCCCTCATATGCTTGTCACTCAGTTACAATTCACGTGAAATAAAGTTTCTGCTTTCAGTTAATTTTATGCGCGTTCAAATTCCTTCACAGGCTTCGCTGCCATCAAACTGATTGCCTTGCAAACAATGCGAACATTTTTGCTGATATTCTGCCTTTCGACTTCAGTTTTGCATGACGACGCAGAATAACGCAGGTTTATCATCGTTTGCAAAACAACAAAAAATGTTAACAAAATGCAATAAATGAAACCATGACGTTCAGAAAGCTGAACCAAGTGGTGAGCAAGGCAAAATTGGCCATAAAGAACTTGAAGGAAAAATGACAACTCTATTGAGAAAACTCCGTCAAGTTTCTGAAGAACTCCGCTATTCGCTAAGTCGGATTTTAACGAAAGCTGCCAAGATGAATGTGGAAAGAGAAACTTGTAAGGGTCTAAATACGAAATTTTAGGTGAAAGAAACAAAAAGCAGCGATAGGCGTCTTGACTGCATTTCAGAGTGTCGACACAACGCCCCATCTCATTTGGTGCTTATGGGCTGCTTATGGGCTGCCACACAAGCAGCATTTCATGGAGAAGTAGGTCTATAGAGGCTCTTACGCGTCGCAGATGTCCAAGGAAAATGTGGATGGACCGGAAGACTACATTTCATTTGAAAAAGGAAGGCATCCTTAGGGAAAGCTGCGGAAATACCTCCAGACCAAATTTGCATTGCTGAACCAGCAAAGCCACTTTTGACTTATGTGATACAACGAACAATGTTGAGTCTTGCACAAAAGTGGTCTGGACAGTGTTTCGAACTCAAATACCATATGAGAAGCATATGATGGTTTGTTTCTTCTCCGTCCTCGACATCAATCGTAACTGATTGCATGGTGCCCTATCTGCACCACATCTAGACTCTGCAGGGAGTCCGAGAGAGAATGATCTATGACAATGATTATCCAAGGAACAGAAGGATCACTGGCTGTGAATTGGTGTTTCCCTGAGTAAACAACCTCTTACATTCAGACAGTCCACTTAACTTCGGAACGAATCGTTGAGATATGCTCTGCGGCGTTGTAAATTCGAGCAGGAGTTTCTCCTGTCTGGAGCTCTATGAATTTCAAAAGACTTAAAGACACCAGCCTAAGTCACAGTTTTACCAAGTCGCGGCTCTATCCGCATGCAGACGAAGACTGCCTGCATGTCTCCTCACCAGATGCGCAACACACATACGCGTCGCACGGTTGATTTTGAGTGATCGACAGCACGCATCCGGAAGCAACGAAAAGACACCCCTCCACCCCGCAAACACGGTCACATGGATAGGAAACCGATAACTACTGCTGTGCGTTACGACGAACTCTTAGGTATGCAGTGTAGCTCAGCCTTGAGGCGTAGGTTCCCTTCTGGATATCGTAGCTAGTGATGTAATAAACTCACAATAAGTTTCTGACGCAGTTCGACAATAGAGGGAGAGGTAAGGGGTTGGACAATTAACGAAAAGATATACAGGTAATTAGACATCTATGTGAGCAATAGAAAACCACCAGTCCAGTTGGACCGGTGTTTTTAGTTGCTATTGTCTTTTTTGTAGTTTTGCCTCAGCGCAATTTACCACAATGAATTTGGGTACATAACGCGAGGGCGTCACTCGAGCCACACGCTGGAGGCCCTTCCACTGCCCAAATCTGTGCTCGCCTCCGCGCCAACGCCGACCTGTTCATTGAGGTCACCAGACAGAGACTACGATGGAGAGTGCCTCTATATAACACGGTAGCCCAAGCCCTACATAGGTTGTCATTCTGATTGGGGCTCCTGTGTCTCGACAGCGGTCCTGCTACCGACTGATTGGCTCGTCTGCTTCAAGGTGAGGGTCTCGATCTCTCTACAAACTACGCGATCGAATGGTTGCCTTGAATTTCTAAGGGTTGAGGCGAAGTTTGACGCGGTAGCCACATTTGATCTTGATCCTTCCTTTTCAGGCTCTGAAGAAGGCGATACGCCGAAATGTAAGCCGATAAAGATCTGCGTTACCTCGTGTGAAGCTCAGTTAAAACAACGCAATACGATCACACCTTTGCACAGTTCCTCTGCTGTCTTCTCATCACGCAGCATCCAAAAGTCTTCCTTGGCTTGATCGAAGCAGCCAGTTTGCGGAGCATACGTAGAGAAGAAGTGAAGAGTCGCTCCTTACCACTTGTGCTGAAAGTGAAGTGAAGAGCGCGCTTCAACCTACTGCTGTTAAATAATCATGTGTGACTCATGTGCAGTATAGTGGTGCCCAAATGAATATTCGAGCATTCGAATTTGAATATTCATTTGGGCACCACTATACTGCACATTCGTATTCGAGCGTTCGAAAAAACGCATTTTTCGAATGTATTCGAATTCGAATGCTCGAAAAAACGCGATTTTCGAAAAGTTATTCGAATTCGAGTGCTCGAAATTCGTCGCTATTCGAATACATTAGGTTATTCGAAATTTTTGGGGGAGCACAACTATAATGTGCAGGGATATGCAGAAATTTTTATGGAAAAAGCGGCCATCTTTTTAGAAGTACTTCTGAAACGGCTTCTATTGCACTTTTTCTTGCTCAGAACTTTGCGAGGAGCAGATTCTTCAACAGTTTAATGCTCAACCTCATCATAACATAACATAACGAAGCAGGAATTCATAATATCGTGATGATAACCTTTTAGCTATGACTAGAGCAATGAACGAAAGCAAATTAAGGGTCTTAGCTCATTATTTCTGACCATTTCAGCATGCAGTCTTCCCATATCTAGTTCCCACGACGGGTTTTTCGCTGACTTTTTTGATGCTGCTATTTTATGAACGGTAGACTTAGCCGTGTTAACCACTTGAGGTTACGTATAGACCCGCATTTAAAAAACCGACTGGGTAAAGCCTAAAGCGGGAGTAGCCACCTGGATCAGATTTTCGGACCAGGAAAGAGATTCCTCTCAACACTTTTAGAAGCTTGTGGCATCATGGATGGCGTAGTGACTGCACAGATATCTGCATTCTCAAGATTAGCAGTTACATTGTAATCATCAAAAGCAGTACTCAGAATTTATTCTGGGATCTAAGATGATACTGGATGACTGATTAGTCATGGCGGGCCTACACTTCCACAGGAATATTCAGTCTGCGCCAGCCTAGAAGCTCCCTGATATGGTGGTGACACAAATGGACAGTTCCTAGATGGCTCTCGAAGCAACAGTTTTGTGTCAGTGTTCAATAATTCACCATAGTCAGTCAAAATAAAATCTCTTGGTAGATATTCGTGGTGCTTAACTAAGAAATGAATCGCATAACTCCATATGGATGAATATCATACCTGACGAAATTAGAAATTGAAATTTGCACCTTTGATCAAGAATACTTATGTAATCTTGGAGCAGACAACTACAACAACCGTCAGTCAGTGAACTCTTTGCTTCATGATACTGCGCTATATGCTTACAAAGTTTTTGTAGGTGTTTGTAACTAATGGATCAAGAATTTTATGCTAAATGTTGAGTGCATTTTCTTAGCGTACAATGCATACGTGGCACATTAATTTTCCCCTGCGTCCAGCCGTTGCTATTTTTGAGTGCCTTTTTGGTAGTCTAACCAATTTCAAGAATATTAATATTAGAGTTGTCAAACAGTGTTTCTCTTACAACTACATGAGGGAAACTCTTTAATTGATAAGCTGACTGTGTTCAGTATAAAACTAGCGTGGAACAGTGCCCCTTTCCGATTCCGCCTTCCAGTGCAAAAACAGGCGGAACACGGAACGGAACAGAAGAGCCCAAGATGGCGGAATAAACGGAACACGGAAACGGAAGTTCCGCACATCCCTGATCATATGTGACTGAAGACACCAGTACCGCACTACGGGTGCTTGCATGCAATGTCGTCTACGACATGTGAGGCAAGTATGGATTCTCAAGACTGCACCTGGTGTCTAAACGCTTTTAGTCGAGTGCCGCACGAGCCCATGTACGATGCAAGATGAGAAATAGGGTGAGGTTCCCTAACAGTTCTCGAATGGAAAACTGTTTGTTTGAGGTATGGTGTTGAAAATGCAAGCAACCTTGTCCTTATCTAATACGCGAATGAACGATCTTATCAAGTTGTAGGGACGGGTTCAGTTGAATAGGTTCGTCATGCATCTATCGCCGCCGTATTTCTTTCCAGCCGTCATAGGCAAGTTTATTCGTTTCAGTTCGTGCTTCGCTACTACCCTTGAAAAGAACGGTTTTCAGTGGTAAATTGCCCCAGGATGAGGGGATGACAATAGTTCGTCTGAAACTATCCTCTTGAGAGCTCCTCTTGAAATCCTCTTGAGAGCGGCTCCGCTAAAAAAACGAATCGAACATATAGGGGATGACGTCCTCCTACATAAAGGAGATTTCATAACATTATGTCTTCATAGGGTAGCTTAATGCCACTTCTTTCTACAATAGTTTACTTCCAACTTTGTCAGCGTCGTTGACGAGACACAATGAAGTGCACCTTTCCAAAGAGACAGATGGTTACTATTTAAATAACCCATATAGGACCTGCTGCGTTGGCATGAAGCTATGCATCTATCACTTCTATACCTTGATCATAGGCACTCCGGAGCGCTTAGGACCGTCACTCGTTTGTGACGCTTAGCGCTTCCGTCCCTCAGGCTGCTCCACATCCGTTCTCATACTCAACCACTCCCGTTACAGGTTTTTGACACTTCTTCCAGATCCATAGCCTGCTACGCAACGTCGGTGACAATTCTTCTGATCCAGACGCTTTTTGTGCGACATCGATGACACGTTTCCGTATCCGAACGTCTCGTCCCCCTCACTCGCTTCTCCTTACTGCTCCGACCCCTTATTGCCCTAACCTTCATTCCTCGTCCCACTTCCTTGCTATCTCTATTGACCCTTTTCAGTCTTTTCTTGCTGGCTCCCTCATGCTGATCCTACCTTCAGGTCCCTATCTACTGTTCGCTCTCCTGGTCCCCTCCAGAGGTCCCTCTCACAACCTTCCTTCCTTTAATGCTCTTCATATGTCGGCAAACGTATTCTGAATCCGGGTGCTCAGAAACTCCCGTTGCTATTGTGTCGAACAGGAAGAGCACGCGCTTCCCTGCTGCAGCAACACTCCACGTTGAATGACAAATTCTGCTCGCTCGAGTAAGATCACTCAAACGTCATCGACGGCAACTCATCATCTATCGTATCTATCGTATCTGCATCTATCGTATACATATAGTGCTAGGTAAAGCGAAAAGAGGATGAAATTAATGGTGTGCGCACACGGCAGCTTCGAACCCTCGTAAGAGTGGCAACGTGATATCGCGCTATCTGAACCTATCGTTGCTGTTTGAGAACGAACATTGGAACATGACCTAGTAGCAAAATATGGTCCTCAGAAGCAGGAACCAGATAGTGCAGAACCATACTCGCCAGCCTGGAGCAGCACGAGCGGCAGGCAACTACCAACTGAGTCCGAGCTTGCGAAGTTTTGCAGAGAGGTGACAAAGGAAGATCTTGTGGAGAGAAGGGCAGAAGTATTGGCTGAAGCTGCAGGGGCAGGGCTAAGCATCCGCAATGCCTCCCGGAACCTCGCCAACTTCAAGACCAAGATGACCACTCTCCGACGTCCTGATGGAACCGTCACCTCTTCCAGAAGGACCATGTAGAAGTCCGGCCTTCCACGGCTTCTACTCCGATCTCTTCAACACCCACGTCACCTGTCCCCATGCCATCTTCCGCTGGATGGATACGTTGTTCCCACTGTTCTCCCTTCTGAGATCCAACACGCCATCTCGTCGGTGAAGAAACGTACAGCACCCGGCCCTGACAGGATCAGACCCGAACACCTGAAGAACCTCCCGCCAGCGCTCAACAACACCTTGGCGCGGCTTTTCACACGCTATCTGTCGGAGTGCAAGGTTTCAGCGCAGTGGAAGGGCAGCAAGACCGTCTTGCTGTTCAAGAAGGGAGATGTGCACGACATTGGCAACCATCGCCCGATCTGCATGCTGTCCGCAGTTTACAAGGTGTTCACTTGAGTCATCCTGAATGGGATCAGCAGAACGCTGGACGAAGGACAGCCATGCGTGCAAGCAGGATTTCGGAGAGGATTCAGCACGATCGACCACATACATATCGTTACGAAGCTTCTCGAAGTGTCGCGCTGCCGTAGCGACTTACGTTCATCGACCTGAAGAAGGCCTGAGGACTCTGTCGAAACTGAAGCGGTCATTGACGCGCTGCTCATTCAGTGGGTTCCTACTCAGTACATCAGAGTCCTTCGAGAGCTGTACAGTGAGTTCACGAGCAAGATCTCACCATTCTGCAACGACGTCATCATCGACGTGAAGAGAGGGGTTCGGAAGGGGATACCATATCCCCGAAGCTCTTCAGCGCCACCCTCGAAAACGTGATGCGCAAACTAGAATGGGAAGACATGGTTGTGAACATCGGCGGCCGACAACTGCACCTTTTTCGCTTCGCTAACGACATCGTGCTCATAACACCGAGGATCAGCCAGGCGGAGCGAATGCTGGCCGACTTCGATCGTGTATGTGGAAACGTTGGAACGCAGCTGAATCTTACGACGACGATATTCATGAGGAACGGACGAGCCTCCGATGTCCCATTGTTGCTCAACAGAACGTCTCCAAATGCTCCAGCTACGTGCAAAAGGGTCGCGAAGTCAATATGTCCAACGACATAGCGCCAGAGCTGGCCGGAGGAAACGAGCGGTTTGGGAGCTTTCAAGAACGTTGAAGAAGTCGTGAAGAAGACGAAGGGCATTCGACTCCATGACCACCTATTCGGCTCCAGTGTTCTTCCTGCCCTTACACCCCACAGCTCTGGGCTATACGACAGATGAATACGCAATCAGTGTCGCGAAAAGTGGAATCAGGAGGACGATGCTCGGAGTGGCACGACTCACGCAAGTGAGAGAAGGCCTCCGGAGTTCCGATCTTCGCCGACGTTCGAAGATCAGAGACGCTGTCGTATGAGCCAAATCGTCGAAAACTAGGTGGACCGGCCAAGTAATGCTCTTCGCAGACACCCGCTGCTCGAGAGTCGTGACCGACTGGGTTCCGCGGGATGTCAAGAGAAGGCCAGGATGCCCATCAGCGCGTTGGCCGGACTTCTCCGTGAAAGCCCTGAACGAACTGTACGACGCTCTTCGTATTTCTCGAGCGAGGAGGATCTGTTGGAGCACTCTGGTACGCGACGGGTACCAATGGAGACGCTGTTGGGGCCCGCTCGCGCAAGTCGATGATCAACGGGACGACAGGTGATACATGTGATAGTCGATAAAATAGAAGACAATATATTGGCTCAATAGATAAGTCATTTTATCAGTATTATGAATGATAAGCTGGTCACTGCTAACGATTTCGCTTGTCCCCTCGTGGCTATGGAACTGGTATGGATCTTTAGTAAAAATTTGGACAGTATCGTTGCTTCTTTCGAAACTAGTGTGCCCACGACAAGAGCAGTAATTGAGAGGGTACTAACAGCCACTAAGCATGTGTTCGTCATGGACCAGGTCTTCGTGGCCGTTTCTACTTCATAGTCCATAGTGCACAAAAACTCGTAAGTGAACGTCGCTGATGCGCCTTTTTTTCTACTGCAATCGCGTAGAGGTGCGGCCGGCGGCGCCGTGTCGTTACTATGAAACACCCTTGCAAGGAAAGGTTCTGAACTCAAGGTGAGCTTATGAGATGTTATTTTGACAGGATGTAGGGCCCTGTAAGCGGAGTCCAGAACCGCAGTTGGTTTTTGCTGAACGCTTCTTTAAAGACCTGAAAAGGAGGTCTGACAGCGTGTCAACTATGATCACCCCCTACGACATCAAACGGGATGTGCCTCTGCGACGTAGTCGATAGGAATGATGCCTCTTAGAAGTACATCGTGGGCTTTTGAGTTCGAGTCCGCGTACTGCCGATATTTCTGCTCCTATTGTTTTGTTGTTATTACGCCTTCTCACGGATATAGGAGTCATTTTTACACCATCAATGCCTACAACAAACCAAGGCCGTCTACTTCATTCATGTGCAAGTTTTTCAACATACCCTATTTGCAACCACACCATATCCAACCATATCACCAATAGTACCGTAACTGCACACAAATACGCGTACGTTACGGTCGAATATCATGAACCCTATATCATGAATATATCATGCAGATAGGGTATGTTGGGTCATATCGGTACATAAGTTGCTAAAAATGTCGTTCTCACCTGAACGTGTTGTCGGCCGACTACTTATCAACAGTCAGGAAGAAGATGCGGTTCAGATTAGAGGAGCACCATGAAAATGGGACCGTTCCACACGTATCATCCAGTTGGTTTTATAGGTGCGTTTCGATGAGGAGGTGGATGTCGTCTGGACACCTGATGATTACTGTGAGGAGGAAGACAACAGCGAGCAATCACAGTAAGAGAAACCAGTCCTCTTTGACAGCAAACACGTTTCGAAAGAAAAGATGCTGTGAAAGAGCATCTTCTTACTTGTTTCATAGATTTGTACCGTAGCTGTTGATTGATTCCCCTTCATGTGGCACCTCATCGCGGTGAAGGGGTGAAAATCACTTTGTGATGGCTAACGGCACAAACCGTCACGCAGTACGCGACGCTTTGTCGTGTATGGGAGGCTCTCCTGTATCCCTGGCCAGGAACATGTGAGTAACCAGACCACCGCTATGGCTCAAACAACTAAACCCGTGCCTCAGTCCTCCGCGCGCCGGAGGTGGACGTCGGTTGCATCTACCTCCGGCGAGGGGCCATCTAATCTCGGAGTTAAACTATCAGGACGTCATTGGAATCGGACTACCGGAACCTCCCTCCCACCACGACACGGAGACTGCCTATTCGCCTACACTTATAACTGTCGTTCGATCGCATCTGAGCAGGATCTTCGGACACTGCTCTACAGAAGCCGCAACATCAAATACGACGTTATCGCCCTGCAGGAAACGAAAGGCAGAACGGAAACCATAAGAAGGACCGACCACAACGAGCTTTTCATTATCGGAGCAAAGGTGGAGAGAAAGAATATTGGCGGAGTTGGATTTCTCGTCAATTCGACAGTGCACCACCTAGTAGACTCTTAAAAGATCATCAGTCCGCGAGTAGCTGTTCTTTCGTCTGGAAACCAAAGATCAAGAAACCATCTCCATCATAAATGGATATGCTCCAACATCTGCGGCCACAGATGAAGAAAAGGAGGAATTCTACAAGCTGTTCGAAAGGACTGTCATTGACGAGAAGAGCTACTACAAAGTTGTCGTTGGTGACTTTAACGCTATCGTCGGTACGAATGATCACGACGAATGGAGGCTAGGACCACATGGAACTTCCTCAAGGAACGAAAACGGAGAGCGCCCGATAGACTTCCTATCCGCGTGCCATCTCTACCATGGAAATTCTATGTTTAAGAAGCCTTCAAACCGACGACGGACCTAGGAAAGCCCAAATGGAGAAACACGTTCGGAGACCGACCATGTTCTTACAAACAGACGCTGGAGTTTGTTCGACGTTTCCGTGCTGCCTTCGTTTGACACCGGCTCGGATCACCGTCTTGTCCGTGCGAAGCTGACTCTCAAAAAGAGGATGTTCAAGCGTGACACTCATAAACCGGCGCCGGTGAGGATCCTCACATTCAAGTCTGAGTTGGAATATGAGGAGTTGGAATATGCAATAAAGTCGTATGATTGGAGTCCTCTTGAAGATCCATCGGAAGACTACGACCTTCTCTCCAAGGGACTGTTGAAATGTGCTGCTGCTTCAAGACTCAACACACATGCGATTAAACTCTTGGAGCAAGAAGAGCTGTTGAACTGGATCCTAATGCTTCCCATCTGGAAAAAGTCACTATCTCGAAGGCCTGTCGAATTGCAGTGAAGAAGTCCATTCAAGCCTACAGAAGATTGAAGCTGTTAGAAGCGGCTGGGAAAGGTTCAAGCATAAAGCGCTGCAAACGAAATCTCTGCGATCAGAAGGCAATAATGTCAGCCCTTGTGGATAAGGATGGAACAACGCAAACGTCTCGAAGAGCGATGGAGGCCATCGTTCAGGAATTCTACACAGATCTGTTCCGTTCTTCCATCACTGTCCCGAAATGCTTGATGCCACCAGCTGAGGAAGTACTTCCCATTCTGGAATCAGAAGTTGCTCATGCCATCAGAAGGATGAAGCCGGGCACTGCTCCCGGACCGGACGGCATTTCTGCTGATCTCCTTCGTGCGGGTAGCAGTGCCCTCTGCTCACTTCTTGCCAAGCACTTGAACCACTACCTTCGACTTGGTAAGACTCCGGACTCTTGGAAGGAGTCGAAAACAGTTTTAATCTTCAAAAAAGGTCAGCAGGAGGATATCAACAACTATCGACCCATCAGTCTTCTCTAGGTTGTGTACAAGATCTTCACCAAGATACTGCTTAACCTGATAACCTTGCTTGGATGAATATCAGCCAGTGGAGCAAGCAGGGTTTCGCAAGGATTTCTCCTGCATGGACCATATTCAGACTGTCTCACAGCTCATGGAGAGGAGCCGCGAATACCACCTCCCACTTGTCCTTGTCTTCGTGGATTACCGGAAAGCGTTCGACTCTGTGGAAATCAACGCCGTTTTGAACGCACTTGTGCACGCTGGTATACCATTGCCCTACATCGCCCTACATCCGACTTCTCGACGAATGCTTCTCGAACACATTGACTACCATCCAGCTGTTCGATCGAAAGCTTAAAATTCCTATCGGGAAAGGAGTACGGCAGGGAGACACGATTTCTCCCAAGCTATTCACAGCGGCACTCCAGGATGCCATGAAAGACTTGAACTGGGACGATAAAGGCTACCTTGTCGACGATAAACGGATCAGCAACCTTCGCTTCACCGACTATATTGTTCTCATCTCTACCAGAAGTCGAGGAAATGCTGAACGAGCTCAATGTGGCAGGTATGAAGATTGGATTGGACATGAATATGTCCAAAACACAATTTATGGTTAACCAGTGGTGTGACACGGAACTCGTAAGGCTGAATGGAGTCGCTCTACAACAGGTCGACTCCTACGTCTATCTGGGAAGAGAGCTGAACATGGGTAACGACCTCGCTCCTGAAATCGCCCGCAGGAGACGCGCAGCATGGGCAGCCTTCAGTTGGTTCGCGAAGTCACCAATCAGGTCAAAGATCCCAGCCTCAGGGCCTCGATATTCAACGTCTCTGTACTTCCTGCGATGTGTTACGCGACGGAAACCTAGCCGGACAACAAGACAATCGCCAGAGCGATGCAAACTACGCATCGTGCACTGGAGAGATGTCGTCTAAGGGCAAGCCTTCGTCAGCAATGGCAAGAAGGCCTACGAAGCTCGGAGCTACGGGAGAAGTCGCAATTAGCAGACCCGCTGCAGTACATGAAGAAGTCTAAATACCGCTGGGCCGGACACCTGCTTCGACGAAGGGACGATAGATGGAGTCTCCGGGTCACAGAATGGCTCCCGAGAGACCATAAGAGACCACTGGGACGACCGTCATTCTGGTGTCATGATGCCACCTTTCCCGATCCAGCGCTAGATCAGGGTTGACATCAGCAATATTCAAGTCCATATGTAACGTATCAGACCAGCACTGCTTCGGGCGCCCTCCAGGCCGCTTTCCTATTACCTCGAAGTTAAGGCCTATCTTGCGGACGCTGTCTTCTTCCCCCCACAGAACTGGCGTACCATCGTAAGCGAGCTTCTCGCATCTTATCAGCCATCGGCGCTACACCGATCTTATTACGAGAAATCGTTATAACAAAAAACTAATAGGTGCAACAACGTGGACAGTTCGCGGACTCGAAGTCAAAACCACGCTGGTGTGCTCCTATGAGGCAACTTCGCCGCCGAAGCACGTCTTGGCTAGTGTCGTAGGGGTTGATGATAGTTGCGCGCACGCTTTCAGACCTCCTTTTCAGGTCTTTAAAAAAGCGTCCAGCAAAAACTAACTGTGGCTCTGGACTCCGCTCATAGAGCCCTACATCCTTTCAAAATAGAATCCTTTCAAAATAGAGTTGGGAACCTTTCCTTGTTAGGTGTTTAAATGCAGCCGTAGTGCCCAGCTGAACAGGCTACACTCCGGAGTGATGTGTCATGTTACACTACTGCAAGATGTCCTGTTTGGGTTTCCTGAGTCGCGTAAGCTCTCTGCTTTCTACCATTTTTTTCTGCTGTAGCGGTTGCAGTGCTGGAAAATTTTTGCGCATCGAAATTTCTTGGATACGAATCATGTTCATGTTTTAGTTATGTACACTCCAATCGCCTCGTTTATGCGGAAAGGAAGTGAAGGAGGGTGGGACTACACCGTAAACATAACGATCCGAGATGCAGAGTGCTATGGTAGGTCTTTCAACAATAAGACCTCTGGAGAAGAGAGGGAAATGTTCGTTTTTAGCATCGAACACTTCATCAACGTTCACGTTTTACATGGGTGCCATGGATTTTAGCGATAATCTCGTAATGTTAACACCATTTGAAAGTAGCAGTTTCGTCTTCGACGAGAACAAAGGAACAAGGAGTTTTTTCGTGAGCTTTTTCCCTCAAGCTCTGACTTTGTTAATAGTGGAGAAGAGGTGTGGGCTTTGTTTCACCAGCAGTCATGTCAAGAATTCTCATTCGAAGCGCAGCTGTAGTTTTGGCAAAAGTAACCGTCTGCCGTCTGGTGCGCGTTGCTCATGGTTGGGTTCAAACTGGAGAGGCACCGCATTGCACGTTTTCATCACTGCAGGAGCTCTCTACCTTAACTTCTGAAAACTGCGCCTTGTGAAGTTAACGCCAAGGCAACTACGCAACAACTAGATTGGAACCTAAAGCTGACCTAGTGGTGTATACATCTAGACACATGGTGTTGCTAAAGATTCGTCGTCCAGTGAAGTCGGCCTTTCTTCGAGGTTCATAGTAAATTGGGAATGTGTTGGAAAAATAAATGTGTTAAACCGTAGTGAGGTTGCTCCATATGATTTGTAGGAAATTTGAGAAGGATCTGCCCTTTCATGACATTCTCTCCTCAATCACATGTGCTATTTGAAAAAAAATGCACATTATTATTATAGTTGATTTCTGCTGTCACTTAGTTTCCTATTACTAGCTCCAATTCAAAGACTTGTGCATCCACAATAACAGTTTTCTTATTTCGCCAGTGAGGCTGCTCCATAAAGATTGGCTACTGTCATTTTAAGTTTTCAAGACTTTCTAGGGACTGTATTTAGGTGATTCTTGTAGTTCTTTAAGTGCTTGTTTAGGGCAAACTGCGCTTACGGAAAGAAGAGCATAGGGGAATTACTCTTCCACAGTGCATCCAACAGGTGAGTTTACGCTTCTACCTGGTTACACAGAATATCGCAAGGCAAAACGAATCATTCGCACTAGTTGTTTTGCGTCAACTCAAACGAAGTCAAATTTTAAGCCACGGACATTTCTAGAACTGAAATTTCCAAGAGGGGGTAGCAGGCTTGAAACCACCATAAGTTTTCGTGGAAACTGAACGCATGGAATGTGTTGTTCAAGGCAACTTTAGTAGTCATTACCAGGGATGTGCGAAATTTTCGTTCCGTGTCCCGAATTCCGCCTTCGGCCGTTTTAAGCTCTTCCGCTACGTAGTGTTCCGCCTGTTTTTGAACGGGAAGGTGGAAACGAAATAGACACTGTTCAACACTGGTTTTCTGTTGAACACAATCAGCTACATAACTAAGAAGATCTCCTTCATATGACTGGGAGGAGTTACTGTATGACACCTCTATTATTAATATTCTTATTATTAACCAGACGTTCAACGGCCTAGCGGCCGCCAAACGTCTGGTTGGGGGCTTCGCCCCCAAACCCTGAAACCCTGAAAAACTTCTTTACACAGACGCATACCATGCTGATTCGGTTTGCTCATGTCCGAAACCTTCTGCGATTGTGATACAGCTGTTTCATATAACTGCTCTCTTGAAATGAAGTTCCCAATAAAGTCATCACTGTTAGAAGATGGAAAGAATCACACAGATATCATCCATTGAGGAGATAAGCTCTCTCCTATGTTTTAGAAAAATGTTTTCCTCAAAACTGTCAATAATAAGAGATACTAAACGGATAAGCGAACGCGCCTGCCTCTGTACGTCGGTGACACGTCTTGCAATCCCAAGCGGCCTTTGACCGACATCGGAGACGCGTCTTCTGAACGCGGAAGCCCGTTGCCCCACAACACTGACACATCTTTTGAATCCGGACCCCATTCCCTTGGTCCCGTCTACTGACCCCATTTTAGAGATCCCGTATTACTGGTTCCCCGTCTCCGTGTCACCTCCAGCCCCCCTCCCCCTTCCAGGTCACTTTCACGAATTTCAAGAATTTCACTTTTTAAGATATTCCCCCCCCCAAACTTGTCCTCCCACGCTCACGGCGTGACATCGGTGACATGCCTGAACCCGGACATCGTTTAATCGACATCGTTGACTCGTCTTCTAAAGCCGGACGTCTTTTGAAGGACATCGCTGACATGTCTTCTGTACCTGCCCCCCCCCCTTCCCCCTTTGCGCGACTTCGGCGACAGCTCTTCCGAACCCGTTCGCCTGTTGCACGACGTGGGTGGCACCTCTTATGAACCCGCACGTCTGTTGAACGAGTCGGTGACACCTTTTCTGAATTCGGACGCCTGTAGAACGACGTCGGTGACATGTCTTCTGATGGTGCCCCCCCTCTCGACCTGACATGGGTGACACATGGTCTGAACCCGGACGCCTGTTACTCGACGTCTAGGATAGGAAAGGCCAGACGGATAGGCAGACGGACGGACAGACGGACGGACAACCGCTTACTCTTTTATATATAGTAGGATATTCTTATTGGTTAGATTGTATGCATTGTGTGCTAAGAAAATGCACTCAACGTCTGAGTGATCATAAAAGTCTCGTTCCCCTAGTTACAAATAGCTTCACAAACTTTGTGAGCGCGGTACCATTAAGCCAAGGGTTCAGTGAAGACTGTGTCATGCGCTCATCTTCTTAGAGATTACATCGATGTTCTTGATCGAAGGTGTTGATTTCATCCACCAGGAGTAACGCGATTGATTTTTTAATGAGGCATTTCGAATATCTACATTGAACTGTTGTTTGATTAGAAGGCTCACTTATTAAATTCTGAAACAAAACTATTACTTCGAGAACAATCTAGGAACTATCATCCGTCTCACCTTTACATAGGGAGCTTCTAGGCTGGTGCAGACTGAATATTCTTGTGGATGTGTAGACCATGACTAACCGGTTATCCAATTACCATTTTAGATCCCAGAATGAAATCTGAGCACTAGTTTGGTCCTTGCATGTATCTGCTAATGTTGATATGCAGATATCTGTGCAGAACCACGTTGTCCTTGATGGCACAGGTGTGTAAAAATGTTGACACCATTCAAGCCAGGGATCTCTTTCCTGACCGGAGAATGAATCAAGTGGCTGCTACAGTTTTAGTAATCATCCCAGAAAGTTTTTTTATATGGCTTTGCATGTAACCTCAAGGGGTTGAGCCTACTGTAAAAAAATTGTAGTAATACAAAGTCAGCGAAAAATCTGAAGTCGGAATTAAACAAATATGGAAATGATAAGAGACTGCATGCTGAAACAGTAGAAAATAGTGAGATAAGACCTTGAATTTGCTCTCGTCTCTTGCGCTAGCCAGAAGGATGTCACATCAATATTATGAATTCATGGCTCGTTATATTATGATATGATGTTTATGTGCGCTAGTCTGTGGAAAATTCTGCAGCTCGGAGAGTTCTGCGAAAGGAAAAACGCAATAAAAGCACATTCTGACGCCGATTCTGATGCACTTTAGAAGAAATGGCGAATATGTCACTTCCGTTTCCGTGTTTCGTATTCCGGCTCCCGGCCGTTTTTGAGCGCTTCCTTTCCGTTCAGTCTCCCGCTTTTCAAAAAAAAAAATCCGCATATCCCTGGTCAGTAGGACTGTTACTTGCAAAATCCAGAACACAGACACAATGCAGGTTAAGGATCTGACCTGCAAATTGAACCTTAGAATCACCTTATAAAATTTTTAGCAAGACCTTCGTCTTCCACGATTTTTCAAACATGTCTTACTACTACGCCCTAAGTTTTCGTTTAAAAGTCGTGAAACGTTCCACCATTTTTACCTAACCCAACTCCCGTATTTCGAAGCGAATGCACATTCCTGTAGAGTGACTGTTCCAACAGCAGAAGGAAAAACAATATAGTGGTCTCCAACCAGTGCCCAACTCCACATATACAAAAAATTTCCCCCAAATTTTGCTTCTCGAGTTTCCTTTATCTATTCTCTTTGAGAGTATGCGTGTGCTACACTGTATGCAAATGATGGACGTCCCTTATTGGCGTTGATGGAAACGAGAAGTAAAATCCCGTAAGACGTGCTGAGACGAAGCAGGACCGTCCTGTTTTTTAGTATCCTACCAGCCGCTAAACGTCCCTTTTAGGGCTCCACACGGCTCTTCTTTTCCGCTTCACTCCTTGCCTCTGTTACAGTAAGATAGTGACCTAAAACATGATATAGAATTGGATAGTAGGGTATGGTAGGGTAGGGCATTCAAAAAGATATTGCAAAGTAGATGAAACCACTTGATATTGGTCGGCTGATCGATTCTAAATGGTTACAGACCACTGGCAAATCCATTCAACTGAATCCTGTACAGCGAATCTCTCCCTCCTCCTCCATTCTGCGACATGTATACACATAGTAGCTTTGCACTTATATAGTAGGATATATGTATGTATAATATATGGTGTATAGTAGATGACGTCTGCAATGCGCGACGCAGTAACAGCCGTAGTCATTCTCCCTACCGTCCCTACCCGTGAACGAACGTTGTACGGCGTAAGCGTCCAGCGTCAACATTTTGAATCCTGATGCACGCATCACACATCATTACGTTACGTTATGCAACGACATACACACGTAGAACGACGCCTTTGACTAATCTTCTGAATCGGCACGCAGCTTTAGCGACGTCTGGGACGTCTTCCGAATCCGACACTGAGTGCATGATCCCGTCCACACCTTGACACAAAAACTTAGAGCTGCTGCAAAGACTATAAATTCGCCACTAAACGCCGACTTAAGCTTTGAAGAAAACTGGCTCGTTTCGGAAGAGAATGGTGATTATTCTGGAAAGGTTAGAAGAGTCTAATCGGCATGATAGATTAGCCAATTTAACTGGCTGATTACTGGTGGTTTTTCTTTCACTTGTGACTCCGTCAAAGATGAAATAGTACCATAGTTTTACAGGGTGCGTGAAAAGTTCTTGGACACATGTAATTGACCGCCCAAACGGCTGTTCTAAAGCAAATCCGATGAAATTCATAAAACTTATTAGCACTGACTAGGCACATAAAAGGAATAAGTTAAATTTTAAGACAGCCTCCTTTAGCACAAATACACGCCTTCAATCGCTTGGGGAACGCATTCACGGCGGCACGCAGGGTGTCTTCGTCTATCTCCTCCCAGGCTTTCTTCAGGGCTCGTTGAAGAGAGCTAGTGTCCTTGTGGGATGCTGTACAGGCTTTGCTCTTCAAAATGGACCAGACTGTGTAGTCCGTTTGATTGAGGTCCGGGCCACTCTTCGGTTAAGATGGGAAATTGTCGGCGCATCACTTCTGTACCACTTTAGCCTTGTGAGCGAGAACAGAATCTTGTTGATAAGTACAGTCGCCATTTCTCAAATGCAGAGATGCCCAAGGAAAAATCACTTTCTTCAGGATGTCCTCTAGGTAGTTCTGACTCTTGATTTTGATGCCGTTTTCCACAAAAATCAGCGGTGTTTTCCCATCTGCTGTTATCTCTGAAAAAACCATTCAGACTTTGGATATCCTGATGTCTGTGCAACTCTTCCATTCCGATTGGTTTTTTCTATGTCCTTGCCAAAAATTCTGTCGGTTTGATGGTAGACAAATTGTTCGATAGTGAAGACGGACTCGTCTGTGAAAAGAATCCATCGGGGCCAACGCGTTTCAGGAGCGCTCTGCATCTTTCAGGCCTTGCTGTCTTCATAGAACCCGTCAATTGCTGCGCCCTTTGGAGTTTGTAAGAACGCATTCCGAGCTTCATTATCACCATTCGACGGATGGTAGACTCGGATATTCCTTCGCCACGAGCAAGCTCTCTCATGGACCTTCATGAGTTGCGGCGAATCTTCTCTCGAATTTTCTTGACGACCTCGGAGGTAGAAGCGGTCTTCGGCCTACCTGATCTCGGTCTATCCTCCATCGCTCCCATCTCCTTCAGTTGGTTCAGGTTACTATAGACCATTCTTTTCGCAATACCAAGCCTTCTAGCGATGTCCGCTCCAGGCATTCCTTTGGCGTGCAGTTTCTCAATGGAAGTGCGCAAACTTTTTGCATCAGCCATCTTGGACAAAAGAACATTCAGACAGTAAAAATTTGTACACAATATGGCAAGAGTAGGGCATTAGTACCGCATAAAAGTTTGATTGAGCGAAGCGCATCATCCTATATAAAAAACCTGAAACAGGAGAGTCCAAGAACTCTTGACGCACCCTGTATTTGTAAGAACGCTAAGGTTGCCACTAAGTAAGCAGATGCACTCTTGAGTTAGCAGTTCTGCATTGCTGAACTGTAAATGATGAAAATCGTATTATTGTTTTTTTTTTCAGGGTCACCTCAATTGTCTTCCTAGAGCAGATGTGGTGTTTATTCGATTCGAAAACAATCCTGATGATCCATGGACAATTGACCAGATTGACGTTGACGTGTATTTTCAGTTGGGAAGCGGAAGAGAAAATTGGTAATGAAAACTGCTTTTTTAACAGCCCGATCGGAAAGATGAGTACACCCACAGCTTTCAAAATCTCATCCGCAATTTGCACATGTGCTGGAAGAACCAAATGAATTGACTGGAATATCGAATTTAAAATAAAATGCGCTTATAAAACTTTATGACCTACATTTTTGGTAGCAGCTACAGCTTTTATGAAGCAATGTTGCTACTAGCACTCATCACACTCTTCAGGCCAGGCGGTAGTAATGCAAATGTAATGCTTCCGTAAAATAAAATTTGCAGCAAGTAGTGCTTTGAAATATAGTGAGCTGTCTTCCTCATCTACCATAACAGCGCAATTCCTGTTACTCCAACAAAGGACTTTTGTCCAATCTTTCATGGTAATCATGTCACGGTAGGGTATGTACGGTAGCGCAGCAGCAAGAGACGATTTACCGCGAACCAAAGCTAAAGTTTGGCTCTCGTTCAGGTCAGTGACGACTTTCTTGCTCCTGGGGTAGGTGAGTTTTCGATAGGCCTGTCTCTGAAGAATATAACAGTGATCTGTCGATTGGCTGCCCACCGCTAGTTGCAGTATAGATCCGACCCTCATTCTGCCTCGATCGGTAGGCTCAGAATTCCTCTCGCATTCCAGAGGAAGGTTGGTTAATGCCTCCTTTGTTGTACCCATTGATCGTTTCACATCAGTTTTAAGACTTTATTATTTTATTCTACCAGACTTCGTTATTCGAAAGTGAAGCTGGCTTTCATCTTGATACAGTGAATACAAGGAAGGACCGATGTATAGAAGTCGTACTGGATTTTTTAAATGGAAACAAACCATGTGTAGATGTGGGCTTAGTTGTCTATTGCATTAATGGTTCTTCTATCATAAAATAATATTTGTCAGATTCTGTAGTCGAAATATGGCGTGAAGGCTGCTGTTAGTCACCGTGGGTGATCACTTGCGCCACTTCTTGCAAGTCTCCTCACACGCGGACGCCTTTCTTTCTTTCTCACATCCTCTTATCCTGTTGTTTCCTTTATCCTGTTATTTGCGAACTCCCTGGTTGAACAAACCAAAGAAAATTGTCATAAGGGCACCTAGGCAACCGAAACGAAGACGGATATAGTCAACTGTTTCAAATGTGAAAATTTTAGAACACCATTACGACGGCAGTTGCCGATTACTCAACATTCCTGTGATTGCAACGGAAGTCGTCTTTCCTTCAAAAATTCTTAAGATCAGAAACACCGAGTATCGCGCCTGTACATTTACCACTTCATACTTGATGGTCACCATTATTCCTCCGCTGCTACGTGTGAGCGGGCAACGAACGCACAGGCTTGCTTGTTTTCACGCTTTCAGCGTGTCTCGGAACACGTCTTGGACTATGGGAAGCCTCCAAAATGTGCTCTGTGACACGTAGAACACGAGAGCGTATAATATTGTAAAAACGAGATGGGCCTAAATATTTGGGCGTTCTCAGCGCCTGTTCATACTTCGGAGCGGCAACATCGAGAGCGATGAGAGCGATAAAAGTGACAGGAGCGACGGGCGCGATAGCGGAGCGTAGTATATGTAAGTACACAACGGAATCCATAGGAAAAAGATCGATAGAGCCCAAATTAAACACCCTCCCTGCTGACTACAGTTCCTTTCTAGACTTCGATTTAAGCAACCACTATTATCTTATGAGGATCGTAATGATGACGTCCGCAGGGATCCTATAAGCAGTGCTATTTCCTTCTAATCAATATGAAAATCTAAAAGACTCTGGATAATGTGCATTCTCGCCCATGGTTCAACTGGAATGCAACGTTGGGCTCTACGCTATCGGGAATCCCGGATGCGGTTCTTCGAGCTGTGGTCGGTCGCCAATCAACTAACGGCCGTGTTCGAAGTCGACTGACCATGGAACATTCTTCCATAACATTCTTTGCTCGATGAAAAATAAAGTAAGTCAATATTAAATACATAGTGTACTGCACTATGAATACCAAATAGGCGTGGCATTTTTGACGTTATGAAATGAAGTGAGTGTACAGCCGAATTGTGTATCTCTCGGAACCACCTGGTGTTCTCAAATTTATGAACGGCTCTGTACATACACAATGTTCCAGAAATGGACGTGCTGTTTGAGTGATCATGAAATGAGTACCCTTAAATCACAGATCAGGTTTTACTTCAATCTTAAGATGAAGTCAGAAAAGGAACACATTTTGTGCTTGGCGGGGATATTGCTATATCGCGTTTGCCTGACTGGATTTCAGGGTTTTGCGTAGAGTCACACGACGGAGTCTCACGTTGCACCGCCGTGTGACTCTACAAAAAAAAGAACTACTCTACGAAAAACAGATCTGTGGTGCTAGAATGGTAATTTGAATTAACGTCTAGCTAAGAGCTACGAAGGAGAGCGTGAAGTTGTTTGCGCTACTACTCCATATTAAACAACGGGAAACATCGCTGTTCGCTGGACAAATTTTCAACCCAACCTCTGTAAAGAGTGGAGAGAAAATAAGAACGTTGTCCTTTGTCATTAGAAGAATACGAACATTGTTGGAAACATTAAATTGTGGTGGCAATAAAGAAGGAATAAAACTACTAAGTATTAAGGGACAACACCATAAGCAAAAGATCGAAAAATTCCTGTGTTGATGTTCTACATAGCTGCTGATGTTATTCCTTAAAAGCTGATCGAAGCGAAACAGTACGAAGTCGTGCTCGGTCTCGAGATGAGCGTGGTCCTTAAGCTAGCTATGGTTTGATAAGTACCCAATTTTAAGTGAAAATGGTCTGTGTATAAGATAGATGAAAGCTGTGATGATTGTTTCATCACTGTAAACGTCACGTAGAATTATGTTCTACAAAATTTGTGCAATGCTAAGCTCCATGTCATCTCCGTAAATACATGTGCATCGCTCCCCCCTCCAAAATAAATAAGAAAATAAAAGCGTAGCCACAATTTGTGCTGCACAAAGTTGTAATAAAACATTAGAAATAAAGTCGATAAGTGATAGTGAGACCCTTCTTGTGTTTCTCGTAGCAGGAATGAGAAAAGTGCTTCTCGAAATCATATTCATGAGTATGCTTGCATCAGACGCTAACGAGACCTCGCAGCAAATATTTCACTGCGTGCACTTTAAACTGCTATAATATTATACTATTGTGCAGGAGAATTTCTACTCTAAATCCTCTTAAATTCGATCTGAAAGTGCTTCCGAGAACCAATTTGTGGAATGGTTCATTCAGGCATATGTGGCACTTCGAGCATGCTGTTCTACGACCTTGCTATTCGTGGATGAAAGACTCCGCTCTATATCAGATTGGACCCAGAACTGGTCTTTTTCTTGAGCTCAACTACCTCTACCTGGAAGACACGAGCTTTCCACGCATAGACAGTTGGACAGAAACTCTGGACACCAATGAAGAGGTTCATCAACGTCAGATGCAACAAGATGCTTCTGATTCGGTAACGTTTGAGTAGTCACAAAATACTTCACATTTACTGCCGTCAAATAAACTTGTTAAAAATAGTTTAATGGTTGCTGTGTAATTAAATGATATCTGAATTACTACTGTTCTATGTAAGTTTTGCGAGGTGTTGATAATGGAGGCACACATGAATATGAGTTTAAGGTGATTCTCGGCATGGGTTCTAACAAGAATAAAACCCCCAGAAATGCGTGGATCTTGCGTGGAACGAGGAACGATCCACATATTCCCTCATGAGGATGCCTCGTCGCGTTTTCCTACAGTCTTCTTCTTCCTTCACTTCTTCAGCATCTTTCTCGCGTGCTATTTTCTGGGCAATGACGCCACCTCTCGGCCCGCGCTAGATCAGGGTGCACCCCAGCTGCTTTCAAGTACATATGTAACGTAACAGGCCAGCGCTGTTTCGAGACTCTTCTAGGCTGCTTTCCAATCACTGAAATTATGACCTGCTTTGCAGAAGCTGTCTACTTTTCCTCGGAGAACATGGCCGTAACATCGCAAGCGAGCTTAGCGGATCTTGTCAACTATGGGTGCAACACTAAATTTCTTCCAAATGTCATCGTTTCCGATGCGGTCAAGGCGCGTTACTCCATCCATCCAGCGCATTTTCGTCCCAATGACACTGAGGCGCGTTTCAGCTTCCTTAGTCGGACGCCAACACTCAACGCCGTCCATTGCAACTGACTAGGCGATGGCTCTATAGATTTTCGTTTGCAAGCAAAAGCAAGAATTCAAGCGCTCTTATATCTTTCTCGTTGAGTACACCAGTCAACGGGCGCCACAACCTGCGTGAATTCACTTCAACCACCAGATTGCCATCGGATGCTATTGTTGATCCGAGGTACTTAAAAGCGAAAGTGCTGATCCGAAGAGCTCGGAGCCGTTAATATTGATGGAGTTGATGAGCTGGACTCGGAAACGTCGTCGTTTGATACTCGGTGTTCTTCAGATTCAGCTTCAATGGATACCGCTTCAAGGGATCACACCAAGCTTGCACCTCTTGCTCGAGTTTACCTTTTTCCTTTCCGCTCGAGTAGCGAGCATCATGTCAGCATAAAGCGAAGTTCAAGGGAGTAGCTTCCTAAGATCTCGAGTAATGACATCCATGAGGACGACATAGAGAAAAAAAGGGAATGCGCAGAACCCCGATGTACCCCGACAGAGAACTCCTTTGAGGTGCCTGCTGCAGCCCAAACTCGACTCTGTTAGAAAGCAAAGTATTCGCACCAACTGTAACAGCTTCTTAGAAATTCCATGATGTCACAAGATGTACCATATCACTCGACGCGGAATGCGATCAACGGGGTTCTACAAGTCGAAGAATGCGACATGCACCAGCTTATGCTTCTCGCGATGCTTTTCTAACAGGACGCGGGCGGCATGTGTTGCATTCATGGTGTCACTGCCAGCCAAGAATCGGCACTGACTTCTGGAAACTTGTACGATGTTCAAATTCGTCCATCGACAATTCGCTCAAAGATGATCATGCTTTGCGGGAGCACAGAGTCGGACGATAAATGGAGTAGTCCGCACGACTACCCTTCTTCTTCCAAGTCGAAATCGTTGTAGATTCCTTACAACACTAAGGCACTTTCTTCTGCTACAACCTGACTAAAAAACTGCCAACCAATCACAATACTACTTTGACTTCCAATCACAATACTACTTTGACTTCCATAAATCGACCGCCACGTCATCGGATTCCTCTTTTCCAGTTTCCCAGTTCCTCTGCCTGGTCTCATCTTCTTCAAATTCGCCTCAGTATCCGCTACGGTGATTTTCTTGACGAGCCGTGGGTCATGGTCGTCGAAGAACTAGCACGATGAGGAAATTCCACTGTAGAGATTGCCACAAAGTTATCGCACCGCTATCATTATTGATGCCGAAATACTTCCCAATATCCTCGGTCTACTAATGGCGATTCTTAGCAATGAACAAATATCAGATACAAGTGCTCCGACACGCCTAACGGCATGTCTCGCACTTGCGCGCTTCGCGCGACTTTGTAGCATCACTGGCCTATGGAAAGCAGCTTTTGTAAAACATAAAATTCGCTAGCATCTAGGACTTGGTGCGTATTTTATCGGCATCAAGCCCTTCACCACCTCGGTACCTTCATCATAGACACTCTTTCCTGACCGGCCAGTAATGCCATTGGTTTGTGCTGCGCAGTACTTCTGTCACTCAGATTGTTCCTCCGTAATCGTTCTTATGCTCAACAGCTAGCGTTTCAAGTTCGTTGACATGTCTTCCGAAGCCAGGTTCCCCCTTACTCGTTTCTTCTTACTAGATCTAACTGCTGGTCCGCCTTTACAGGTCTTCCCTCCCCCTCTTTAGTCCCCCACCTTTCTGGTCCCAACTACTGGCCCACTTCTTTGTTTCCATTATTGACACCTACTGGTCTCATCTTGCTGGTTTCCCCGTCCTGGCCGCTCCTCCGGGTTCTTCCTTTCACTCCTGGTCGCTCTGTGGTCTACCATAGAGGCCCCCCTTACCGCCCTTCTCCACCCCCTTAGTGGTCATCGCATGCTCACGGCACGGTCGGTGACACGTATTCAGAATCAGGATGCTTGCTGCGCGTCGTAGGGGGCTCGTTTTCTGGATCAAGAAGCTCAGAAGTGCGCGCAGTCGCCGCTTCGTCGAGCATGAAGAGGCTATGCATATGGCACATTCCTTGTTCTCCGTATCAATTCCTTTACGGCTCCCTTCTTGTTGGTTCCCCGTCCTGGTCCCGTCTCCAAGTCCCTTCTTCCAGGTAGATTCCTCCTCCCGCCCTCGGAATCCTCCCTACTACTCTACCCCAATTAAGTATGCCTCCCACGACACGACGATGGCGAGCGAACGCCCATTGTGTGACATCGGTGTCGCATGCTCTAAATCCGGTCTCTCTTAATGGTAATGGATCCCCTTGCTGATCCTCCTTACTGTCCCTCTCCCCTGATTGTTAACTCCCTAACGATCCCTACATATTGCGTAAACTCTTCTTGGTGCTACCTCCTAACCTGTTTCCTTGTTCCCCCCATCGACCATCCCGATGCTCCTCCTGATCGCTGCCTCCTGATCGCTGTCGGTTCTCCACCCTCATAGTTCCCCTTCTACCATTACCCCTTTAGTGGTCTTCTCATGCTAATGGCCGAAGTCGGCTTCTGAATCTGGACGCTCAAAAGGTGCGTAGATGCTGTTGTGTTAAGCAGTAAAGGGCTGCGTTTCCCCTGCTGCAGCAACATCGCACGTTCAATAGCAAATTTTGCCCGCGCTGTAGATGATGAGGCGTACCTCATTCAGGTTAGATCATCAACCGCCCTGGCTGTGGATAATGCGGCGTACCTCACTTAGGTTAGGACGGACAAACTCTTTTATATATAGGTGGTGAGTGGTGATACTTATGGACACTATCTCAATAACCTGTTATGTCCTGTTTCACCTCTAAGCCCAATACAGGATATAGCAAAGTAGAGGGAAGGTAAGATAAGCACCACCGACATACTCCCGGGCCGGTATGCATATCTCGCTCGGGGCCTCCCGTCGGGGAATAATTTAAAGGACGGCGGAATCCCGCGATGTACACCTCCGGGGAGATACCGTATTTCCGAGCCCCCTCGGGGTCGGGGCGCCACCTACTCCGACGTAAGGGGAATGCTGCGGACAGCGATGGAAAACATATGGTTCGCGCAGAATTTTGCCGGTGAAGTGAGAAAAAGAGGTAGTTAGGTGTAATTTTCTTCATTATTGTATTGCAAAACCAATTCATCATGACAAATTATGTTCATCACGCAGTAGGGAACAGTAAAGTGGCCAACTGTATTGCGCTGCCGGGTACATTTAACTAAGCGATTATGTGCTCTCAACATGTAACTTTTCTAGTCAGACTATTTGGTGTAAAGCTGGATAGGATTATGATATAAAATTTCTTCGAAAAAATAAGGGAAGACGAATTTTAATGAAGCTTGTGTTCAGAAATGAGAACGTCTAAAAGAAGTCCTGCATAAAAGGAGACAGAGCTTTCAAGAATTTCCGAAAAATCTAACTTTTCACATTTGCTCATGTTAAATTGTATTTTTTTAACACAAAATAGCAGACTGAGGAGCTTGCGGCACTATTCCTTAGAAAATATTAATAAAAATAAACGGATAAACTAAAACTCGCTAACAGACAAACAGGCGATAGTTAAACACAAGTAAAACAGCATGTTTTTAGAAAATAAAAAAATACTCTTAACGCTACAACCTAAGTCCCAGCCCATTGTGCCTCCCTTTCCTCCTTTACACCCTTTTTTCTTCAAACGCGCATGAATGCGCGACAGCGAGCAGCTGACATTTTCGGCGAGAAATGCAAAACCTAATACGTGCCTACGTACTACGCATATCACATACGGCTCGGAAGTTCCCCGACCGTGGTGGGAGCCATATGCATCGCGGGTTGGGGGCTCCAAACGTGCTGGGTAGGACCTGTAGTTGTGGCGCCCCGAGTGGGGCACCCCGCCGCCCCAAGATATGCATACGGGCCCCGGAGGATCATTAGTAGTGCATGTAGTACAGGTACAATCGAGCCCAATTGATGGGATTATATGCCTGATTCTTAGGTCAGGTTGCGGCGAGAAAAGGGTCAAAACGATCAAGAGGAATGGCAGTGTAATAGAGGTGATCATATGAGGGAAGCACCTACTACACGAAAGAAAATATTTATGAAATTTTAGGTAGTGTTTCGATAAAAGAGTTAGCGTCTTTATACGTGTTGAAAAACCTATCTATAACTAATGCACTTAATTTTTAGTACACATTTTAGTAAGATTGTAAGATATTGTTTTGATGGTAACCTAATTCTACTATGTGAGAGATTGTAATGTAACATGAGTCTATCTACAAAATTTTCTTTACGGCTACAATTCCTATATATTTGTCAAGCACCGGTATATATTACGAATCTTCTTAAGCATTCACTTGTGTATGATTTTAATGTGTAAGCCTAATAACCTTGAAATCGAATAATCAGTTTCGTTATATTGTTTTGTACATTCCTTACCTTCTTTTGAAGTTATAGTAAGATCCCATAAATTACATTCATTATTATTGCCAACATAAACAACCTCTAAACAATCTTGATATACTGAGATTATGATATCTCCCAGAACTTTATCCTTAAAATTATGAAAAATCGATATATCATCCTTATATCCAACGGGATAGAACTCCTTATTAAATAATTTTTTATTAACGGAATATCTATATTCAAAATAAAAAATGTTAAATCAGCTATAATAGGACTAACGTTGCCTCCCTGAGGAACACCTTTAACTTGGTTATACAGTTATGGCCGCAGCCTTTTCAAAAATGCCGAAAAAGCTACATTTTCCCGGCTTTTTCGGCCTTTCGAAATAACTTCCTTCGAAGTTAACCAATTGCGAAAGCAAACACATTTTCGAGTTCAGCATTTCAAGCTCTATCAGATAGCGTTAAAAAATTGCCAAAAATTTCAAAGTTCAACCGAATTTTTTCAAAGGTTAGTTTTTTGTTCAAAATCGTGCTCCATTGCGAAGGGCGGCTGCGGACGAGTTGTCGGTAGCAAGTCGTCGAAAACGGTTGCATGCTCATAACTCCTTCAGTTTTAGGTTTATTGAGAATCGGTTGGTACCGTTCGATTCGTCTCTTAAAGATCTATACAAACATGTACTCAACCTTATCAGACCATCGCATTTTCGAACTGGCTGGGCGAAAATGGCTGGAACGGGCTCTTTGCGATTGGAGAAGCTTATTTTCCAGGATTTGTATGTTCTCGGAGTATATCAAGCATGGCGTAAAGTGTTACGTCATGCCAGGAATCCACTGAGAGTGCGCCGTGCACTATGCATATAGGATCAACCTATCAATCGAGAGAGGGGGGGGGACAGCTTGTAGAGTGAGCGTTTGGGGAGTTTTATCAAAAATTTGCAGCCGGCCTACTCAGGAATTGCTGTACGCTGTTTCGGCGAGACCTAGGAGTGCGCCGTGAACAATGTATATAGGATCGGACCCATCACTCGAGTAGACGCAACAGGTGTAGAGTGGGCGATTGGAGAGTTTATGAAAAATTCTCAGCAGCCCTAGATAGGAATCGGTATAACACACTCCAGCTAACCATTGGAGTGCGCCGTGAACAGTGCATATAGAATCAAACCTATCAATTGAGTGGGCGCGACAGCTCGCAAATTGCACGCGCGGGCAGCATGAAAAGCTCTATTGAATGGTAACAAACTTGGGCCGATTCGGAAAAATCAATTTTTGACGACGTCATCGCCCCTCTGCGGCGGCCTGGAGTGCCCTCGTCTTCGATGCGGAATTGTCAAAAAATCGATGTTCCCAGAATTGGACGAGATTGGTACCGTTCGATGGAGCTTTTCGAGATGAACAGAACGTTACCACTGCGAGTGCTGGAAACTCAAATGTGGGCGAGAACGAGCGCTGGAAACTTCACCGCTGCCCTCCACCGCTCTAAAATGTCAGGTGGGGCCGAAGCAGCTTAAGAAACGGGGGAGTAGTGAGCATGCCATTGCAAAGTGCCTTCAGTATTCTGCTTTCCTACGCGCTTGTGGGCTGTTGGCTCATCGTGTCTTCCCGCAGTGATCGACTGAAATCGGGAAAAAATTAAGCCATATAAGCCTCACATTCATTTTCACACCGCTATAATTTCGCCTTTTTGAAAGCTACAACGCTGTACTTTTGCGGACTACTAAAGCTCTCTATTGCCTACGAAACCCACAAGCCGCAACCGGAACGATTCAGTCTCGACAGAGTTATTGCGTTCCGAACATGCCCGCACGTGCAATTTGCGAGCTGTCGCGCCCACTCGATTGATAGGTTTGATTCTGAATGCACTGTTCACGGGGCAGTCCAAAGGCTAGCTGGACTGTGTTAGAGCAATTCCTAACTAGGGCGGCTGAGAATTTTTCATAAACTCCCCAATCGCCCACTCTACACCTTGTTGCGTCTACTCGATTGATAGGTCTGATCCTATATACACTGTTCACGGCGCACTCGTAGGTCTCGCCGGAACAGCGTACAGCAATTCCTAAGTAGGCCGGCTGCAAATTTTTGATAAAACTCCCAAAACGCTCACTCTACAAGCTGTCCCCACCAGGGATGGGCGGAAATTTTGAAAATTTTCCCAGAAAACAGAAAACAGAAAATCGCTTTCATCAGAAAACAGAAATCAGAAAACAGAAAAGCCAAAAACGCCAGAAAATCAGAAAACAGAAATCAGAAAACAGAAAATTTGGAAATTATCACACGATCTAATTGTTTTACCAAAAGATTCATTTTTCCAGTAGCAAATGCTTTTGTATGACCAGAAATGTAGTCGTAGACCAGCGTTTCATTTTGTAAGCGTTTATAAAAATTTCTACTACATTCCAGTCTACTGCAATCACCAAGTTGTACATCTGGACTGATAGATCCTAGGAATCTCGACACGTGAAGTACACAACATTACTCATCAGCCCCGTTTCACCGCGAACGCCTTAATCAGATAATGGTCCCACTAGTAAGAAACTTTTAGAGTACCGAACACGATGAATCAGTGATCACTGTTTCCATATTTCAACTCAATTTCTTGAGTTTGTAGACCCACTCTCGCAACATACTCTAAAGCTGTGCAGAGATTCGTTGAGTATTACTGGCTCCGCTAGAATCTGTATTCCTAGTTCGTTTCGTTCTTGGTCATACCTTTCCTTGTAGTAGCCTAGTTTCCGCATAACTGAAAGTTCTCAGGACAACTTACCAATGCTCTTTACAGCACCTAGTTACTGCTTAGCCGACTAAAGATGATGTGCACTGGCTTGGTGCCTTACAGTACATTACGAGATTTTGACTGAAGGGGCTGTCAGCACAACAGATCTTAGGTGAAGGTGTTTTTTGAATGCGTAGACACCATATAATGAAGACCGAGCATATACCCTCTTTACCACATTATTATTTCATCTCATATCTATATATCATATTAAATCTCAGTGGAAGACCAGCAGAACCGCCTTGCTGTACAGAGGAGTGCACGACATTAGCAACAATCGACTGGTCTGCCTGATGTACGTAGACTATAAGCTGTTAACTCGAGTCCTCCTGAATAGGATCGGCAGAACGCTAGATGAAGTACAGTCATGCGAACAAGCAGGATTTCAGAGAGGATTCAATACGATCGACCACATACACATCATTACGAATCTTATCGAAGTGTCGCGCGAGTACAAGCTGCCGCTGCACGTTCACCTGAAGAAGGCATTCGGCTCTGTCGAAACTAAAGCGGTCGTCGAAGTCCTGCTCGTTCAGGGCGTTCCTACTGTGTACATCAGAGTCCTTCGAGAGCTGCGGAGTGGATTCACGACAAAGATCTCGCCATTCTACAACAACGTGGTTGCCAAAGTGAACAGAGAGGTTCGATGAGAGGGTACTATATCCCCGGTTCTCTTCTGCGCCACCCTTCAAAACGTCATTCGATAACTAGAATGGGAAGACATGAGAGTGAAAGACGACAGACGTCCCTACACCATCTAACACCGAGCGCTAGCCAGGCAGAGCAAATGCTTGCTGGCTTCGATCGTGTATGTGGAACATTGGACAGCAGTGCATCTTACGAAGACGATATTCATGAGGAACGGACAAGTTTCTGACGCCCCACTCTGACTCAATGGAACGAACATCTTCGAATGCTCCAGATACGTGTATCTGGGTCGTGAAGTCAACATGACCAACTAATTAGCGCCGGAGCTGGGAAGGAGGATGCGAGCGGCTTGAGGAGCTGTCAAGAGAGTCGTGGAGAAGACGCAGAACGTCGGGTTCCGTACCCACCTTTTCGACTTCACTGTTCTTCCTGCCCTAAAAGACGCATCAGAGACCTGGGCTCTACGAAAGCAGGATGAACAAGCGATCAGTGTCGCTAGCGGGGAATCGAAAGGACAATGCTCGGAGTGATACGACTCACGCAAGTGAGAGAAGGCCTCGAGACTTCCGAGCTTCGCCGACGTTCGAAGTCCAGGGACGCTGTCGTATAGGCCAAGTCGTCGAAAATTAGGCGGGCCACGTAATGCGCTTCGCAGACACCGAGTGGACGAGAGCCATCACCGACTAGACTCCACGGGATGTCAAGAGAACACCAGGATGCCCACCTACGCGTTGGTCGGACTTCGTCAAAGCCCTGAATAAACAATATGACGCTCTTCGTGTCCCTCGTGCGAAAAGGATTCTTTAGATACCCTGGCACGTGGCATGGACGTGTTGAGACGCTGCTGGTGCCCGCTTGAACAACTCGATGATCAATGGGACGACAGATGATATAAGTGATAAATGAGAAATTTCGTGTATCAGTACTGTATCATTACAGCAGCGAAATCGAAGGTAACTAAAACTTTTCTGTCTCTTACTAATTTGTGACACCAAGGGGGAATCTTCATAGTTAGAAAAGCAGCTTCGACGAAGGCTCCGCAGAAAGCGATATTGGGGATGACCGACTAAAAGTGATCAATTTTTAAACCGGAGGTGGAGAATAACCCTACCCACAGTAACTCTAGGACAAGTGGTTAGTTAGTACATAACTTAATGCCCTCAGAATACTAGTTTTCAAGTTTTAATATAAAATTTTTAGCGATAGTTCATGAGTATGCGGCGCAATTACTACACGAGCACATCCAAAAACGCCACATGCTTTCCATTTAAGATGCTCTAGAAATACTATTGTGGAATGAAGCTCACTATTCTATAATACTTTTTGGATTCCTTTCATTAGATTTCTGTGATAACATTTTGTTCGTAACTCTATTTTCTGTTTTCTGGCCAATTTTTGGCCATTTTCCCAGAAAACAGAAAACAGAAAAAATTTGTCAAAAATGGCCAGAAAATCAGAAAACAGAAAACAGAAATTCCGCCCATCCCTGGTCCCCACCCCCCCCTCTCTCGATTGAAAGGTTGATCGTATATGCATAGTGCATGGCGCACTCTCAGTGGATTCCTGGCATGACGTAACACTTTACGCCATATTTGATATACTCCGAGAACATGCAAATCCTGAAAAATAAGCTTCTCCAATCGCAAAGAGCCCGTTCCAGTCATTTTTGCCCACCCAGTTCGAAAATGCGGTGGTTTGATAAAGTTGTAGACATGGTTGTGTAGATATCGAAGAGACAAATCGAACGATACCCACCGTTTCCCAAAAAACTTCAAATTAGAGGAATTGTGAGCACGCAACCGTTTTCGATGGCTTGCGACCGACAACTCGTCCGCGACCGCCCTTCGCAATGGAGCGCAAGTTTTCAATTTCGGCCATTTTCATAGCATCATATAAACAATGTACACCATACGATAGAGCTCGAGCTCCTGAGCTCAAATATATCGTTCGTTTTTGAAATGAATGAATTTTAGGCGAGTTATATCAAAAAGACGCAAAAGCCGGGAAAACGCGGCTTTTTCGGGATTTGATCAAAAGAACTGTACTGATATGTTACCAGACGTTCAGTAGCCTAGCGGCCGCCAAACGTCTGGTGAGGGCTTCGCCCCCAAAACGCGAGAATAGAGCAATCCCAATCTCCCTTCTTTCTTCTTCAGGCCTTCTTACTTTCACTACACTAAAAAACTGCTTTTATTATTTTATTTTATATTTTTTTATTTTATTAATCATTTTTAGAGCGGTTCGGATGACGTGTATTCAGACACAGGCTCAAGTGCATCAGATATCAATGAATACTTCGTCTCGAAAATGCAGTCGAGGAGGCATTTCTGGAAGTTTGTTTTCCTTTTGTCTTGTCAAAGGCTGCATATATTTATTTCGTCACAATTGTATCCGTTAGTGTTCCGTTCACTGCTATAACGGTTTCCGGTTCGCCACCTAGCATCAAGAGTAGTAGAAGCCCAACTTGGTAGGTTCTGATCAATTTTCATGTGTCAGGCTGATCTTGATGTGGATGACCAGGACAATGACGGAGACGAGTCGACGCCTTTTACAGAGGAGAAACAAGTACAGTGGTGCAAACGAAAACAAGAGGTCACATCCGAAGTGAGTGTTCAATCCGAATCCGCTAACCAGGTAGATACAGAGGCTGATTCCATGAGCGCAAGTAATTTTAGGCGATCATCAGTAAGCTGACAGAACTTATGACTTGTCGTCAACGACTTGGATCAACTGGAAAGCAACATGTTTCTTTGATGCAGGAGTTGTACAAAACCATTGAAGGGGTAGGTTTCTCTTGGAAGATGCGCGCGGATATCTAGTCGTGTTTCTTATTTCATTGACTGCGCCTGTCATTCAATAGTCGGTGCGCTAAAGGTCTTGTCATCATAAAGATCCCACTCAACCTTATGGTGGTTTAAGCACACTCTCGCTGGTCAGCAGAGCTCGTCGTCGTCCATATCGTCGCCGCAACACTGCCAAGGAGGAAGATCCGGTGGCACATCGAAAGGACTTTATCAGACGGGGGAATCAACAGACGGACCAACGCGGCAGTGAAGTCATCCAGGTAGGACTTTTACGTTGGAGGATTAGTGGATGTGATTTTGCAGTTTTCAGTACGGTTCAAGTGCGGTGGCCAGTAAAGGAGTTGTAGCATGTTTGAATCGGTCGTATAGCTTTCATTCTACGTCGCTATCTTCTTTCACGTCTGTTCATATAGGATAGCCCCGTCGTCAGCCGAGTCGAATGTCTACGCCGATTTCGAAGATTCTCTTAACGTCTGTTCGCCAGCCAGTCAGTTCAGTAAGCCACAACCGTTATCCTCACCTGCGTGCTGTCGAAGCCTCAGGTGAGCTCTGTATCTTGAATTTTGTGGTCAGTCTCCACTTCTTAATGATAGGTCCACGTTGCTCCCGCTGTACTGCAGCAGTTGGCCTCTCCTGGTCTACCGAACACGTCCAGAGTACTGGCGACCTCTTCGTCAAACTTCCAAGTAAGTGGCAACGAACTGAACTAGAGAAGGAATAAACGTAGTGTGCTCTTCAGAAGCCAAGTGCCTCTGCGTCAACGCACGTTCTCCCGCCGCCGCTGAAGTTTGTCGCCACCACCTCCACCTCGGGTCCGCCGACCTGTGAGCCAATCTCGCCAGACGACAGCGCCTCACAAGTCCGATAATAAGTGCCGAAGCACCTTTCACAGGCCTTGCGGGTGCGTTTCTTCGGCGATTTGGTGTTTACATGGGCTGTCTACACGGTATGACCGTGTTAGTTCCACGCGTTGACGGGGTACGGTCAGGAGGTACACCCACCCCTGGGGGCGTGCGATCTTCCTATCATCCCCCGAGGGGCGGTCTTTATGTACGAATGTTCACCGCACTCGCGACAGCGACTGTTTCGTGCGCGACGAGCTCCGCCGCGGTCATGCGAGGTGTCGCTCGTGACCTGGTGCAGACGCATAGGCATGTTGTACTCTATTACATATGCCTTGTTGAAGATTGATACCTGCTGTGAGCGTTTTATTCAGGTGGAGAAGAAGCTATAACGTTCATTCCACACAACCTTTCGGTCATTTTTTAAACAAATTTGATTTGCTTCTGCTTCCGTTTCAGTGCACCCTACTGTGATTCCCTCCGTTTTCCGCTCATTGTGTTGTCCTCCTCCACATTCTGTTTTCCTGCAAAGGACTGTGGCACATTGCTCGGCAAGCAATATCCTTGGTCTAAGCCTGAATGCAGTGTTGTGTGAGTGGAAATGCGAGACGAAGAAAGGAAATATGGATGAGGAATGATGCTTGCTTCCAATGAGGCCCAGAGAGATCACGTTTCCTATTTTGGTAGTTCTAGCTCTGCTTTAAGGTGCAATAGGCGCCTAGTGTAGTGATTCGGAAGCCATCTAAATGAAAGCTAGGCTATTCGATGCAGAATTTGTGCTGCTAGAAGCTTTGTCTGCCCTGTTGCTATTCATGAACTTTTGGACGGACTTTACATAGTAGAAGCAGTAGCAAAGACGGACTGAAGATCATTTGTAGGAATTGGATTTTAGAACATGAAATTAGTGAAATTCACCACTCGAAAAGGTTTAGGACGCATTTGAGTGGTCTTATGTTTCAGCTGTTCCATCCATGCTAGCAAAGAAGCCAAGGATCGAAGTATTTGATATAGATACCTTAGCTACAGACGAAAGGTTGACGCTGATCGACGCATTCCAGAAAATTTGGCTGATAGATCCGTGGAGTACAACAATGCTGCCAAGAAGAAGCGTTTACGGTCTCTAATAAAAAAGGATATGGAAGACACATATCCAAAGTCATTCGAAGGTTTGCTGCTGATACGTCTTCGTTTTTGATTCGTGTCATGAAAGTCATCTTGCAGAAGCAGATCTCCAGAATAACTTTAAGAATTGCGCGACTCCGATTGCCGAGAAAAGAGGGACTTGGCTAAAATTGCGCGTCGTGGATGTGACGCACCTGCCAGCATAGAATACAAAATGAAAACTCGGTCATTTTATCAGTCACTAACCTTTCTGGACGAAGCAGCCGATCAAGTGTGATTTCTGATACGGTTATACCTTCTTGTCTACAAGAAGTTCAATCAGTCATTTTCAGCACTCGATATTACTCAACTTCATACACTTCATATGACGACGACAATTTTGGTGTTGAACAGGAGTACATCACTTCTTCTAATCTAATCTACCAACAAATATGATTCATCATCTCAATATGGTTACATATGATGGATCTGTTGGAAAGTCCCACTGTCCCAATTCCTCCTTAAATTCCGTCAGGTATGTGCAGTAATGCCTTAGTTGAGTATATGGCAGTCTTATTACATTATTCAAGGATCCACAACTGGTCTCGTGGCAACTCTTCAGCTGACCATTGTGCCTGGACCAGATGAAGAGAGCGATGCTAAAGCAGCGCGTGAAGAAGGTAGGGATCACTCCGCTGACCAGTTATCGCGTCGCTTTCATGAGAAGCGTTCTTGGATCGATTACCTATCCTTTGTGATTGCAGACTAGTGACCACGTCTGAATGGACAGACCAGTGCAAGGTCGAAGTTACCGCTGCAATCATGCGATCGTCAAAAGTGCTGGTTCCACAGCAAGAACAGAAAATGCATTCATAGCCGCATCATACTGCCTCCCGCAAGTAGCGAAGGTACCGGTAAAGGTGATCCTTACAGATTTTGACGTTTCCGGGTTGGTTTTCAGAACTGTTCCTACTTTGTTTATGTTCAAGGCCGCCTCAATTTTACGTCGTACCGCATCCAGGGAGCGGAGAAGAGTTGTATTAGCATCGCGTCACCAGAGAGGCCGCTTCTCTGATCGGGCGTAGGGACAACTCCCGTCAATGCTGACGTCGAGGATAACAGGTTCTTATTGGTTCACCGACGAACTTATAGATGTGCTGATGTTTTCTTCTGGCTTATGATTTTTAGCTTACACGTGAGCATTAGCAGTTCAGATATTGTTTGCCATTTGAAATTTCGTTTCAGGTCATGCTTGCGTGAACGTGATCTCCTTCATGGCGAGCAGCGTTTGAGAGAAGCTCTCGTCAACACTTTTCCGGCTTCACTTCACATTCGTATTAGGGAAACCAACTCAAAGGTATTTAAGGTATGGCTTTAGATGAACATTGAAGTCTTCCACTCTAGTATTGAAGGTTTTCTTTTATGTAGAAGCGTGACAGTTACACCTTGCACATAGTTACAAGAGCGAGGAATCTATAGCTCTACTCCATGGATATGGGAGTAGAGCTATAGATTCCTCGCTTTTGTAACTATGTGCAGGGTGTAACTGTCACGCTTCTACTTAAAAGAAAAGCTGGATGGATATAGGTAGTGACGGATTATAAGTTCTTTTTTAGCCAATTGCCGTTTTGTTCACCATCGCCTACGATCCGCTTGTTCTGACGATACCAAAAGGATTGAAGCTTCCCTGTCACTGTGCGCCGATGTTCTGCTGTGATGCATGTCTCTGCAGAGTGCTTGCGACTGCGACCAAGGTGGAGTCAATGTGTTCGGAGCTAGCCTTTCTATCACTTTCCCGAAAATAGTACGTGTTGCATTTGCATAGGACTTCATCAAGATTTCAGAAGCGCGACAGAATTTATTTTCTAAAAATGTGTTCCGATGCATGTCTTGCGGCACCACAGATGTGCGCCAGCAAACCGTATCACTCAAGTGAAGTCACAGACTTGTTGTCGAGATGTATCTGCTTCAGGAGCATGCCATTCCTCCAATAAGAAGAATGAGAGTCTCGCCTTCAGAGGCGTTACAAGCTGCCATGGTCGGCCGACCTGAACTCGTAGACACTGTCCTGCCATTCATTCTTCGTTTCCTACAAGTACACACCTGGAACAGCGGTGGTAGGGTACCAGTACAGGAAAACGGTGAGACTTCTGAGGACTTACTGTTCGTATTCTTGCTGAAATTTTACACTATTCCAATTCAAGCGTAGCCTGCTGATTTAGTGTCGTGGGACGTGCAACGCGTCGAGGTGATCATCTTCAAAGTGATGCTGTCCTCGTGTTCTCCCTTTTCTCTGTGTATACGGATAGTCGTCATCTGATGTCGTACCCTCTCGTTCGGTTGTTGAGGTGATATCAAAATATTTCTTTTATCAAAATGTGTAGATATGTTGTCTTGTCCATTTTTAATCTGCGGTTTCCTTAGGTTAGCAGAGCCCTTTTCTGCAGTTTACACGTTGAAGACTCCACATAGGCTACGCCTTGTTCACATGGCTGCCGAAAGTTTCTACCTTCATATGGTATGTCTGCTGTTCTTAAAACGTCTCACTACTTAATGAACGTTTAGGAAGGATTATTTGTTTATAGACCTGCTCTTCTTCTGCTAATTTCGATTTCGTTTTCAATGATGGTAATGGGTCGCCGTCTGTCGCCCTGCCATTTCACGTGATATGCTAAATCTGTTCTCTGCCATCCCTTTCATTAACCAAATCAAGGTATATAACTAGAGCAGTTCCTTTCGTCCCCATATTGCTTCTAAACATGGAGTGTTTCTTTTCCTTTTCCAGGACCGTCTTCAAGGAAGGCATTGTGGAAGCTGGCTTTATGATCTCACTTAAGTGGCCAGCGGTGGACGATTTTAACGAAAGAGCATAGGACTAAATAGTGCGTGTATTCTGGAGTGAAGAACTTGAGCCAGATTGTCAGGAGGCATAAGCCGCCTCGTTGTTGCTGTTAGAGTCTTCATTGTTAGGTTTAATTAGCACGTGATCTCCACTATGCTTCCAGTCTGTCCGTTGTTCCCTGTTTTGTGGAGCCTGTATTTGTCGTGCTCATAATATTAAGGCTGCCTGTAGGATCTACCCGTGAATTTGTTGTGGTTCGTGCGCAAGCTCAGCCCATGGTTAATGTTGTTTTTCGTATGTTCGAGGCGTAGCACACGATATCTCTATGTTTTCGCCTCTGTTTTCTTCTAGGCATTGGCTTCTTTGATGTCCTATGAATTTAGTGGTGGTCTCCTGTATCCTTGAGATGAGAATTGAAATGGTATAAACAGGTGCTTATGTCGTGTGTATCTGTCATAAGCTATTTGAAGGGATATGCAAGGTATAAAGCATTTCGTAAGGCGTTGCTTCTTCCTCAGAGGCTGGAAATCGAAAACGAATTCTAATCCCTAAGGCATGATCTTCTGCTAACGGTTAAATGACAATTTCGCACGACTAGGTGCTCTTGGTCGATGAAATCAGTGACGCATGCAATTAAAATGCAGATCTAAATGAAAGATAGCTATCAGAACTGCTTAAGGATTGCGTCGCTACACAAGAATTTCGGTTGTGCCATGGTGTCTCCCTTGCAAGAAAGTTCAAGATAACGATTCTCAACACAACATAAATGCTTTAGAAAAGGAAGATTCAGACCAGTCATTGAAAGCGTCTTGCGTGGAATCAGTCCTAGAATGTAATTAGCAGTTCAAATTATTTGGAAGTAGGCGCAAGGCAGTTTAGCTATTTCCTTGCCAGATGTTCGGGCTTTTCTGGGTCGATAGTTATAACATTGAGCCGTGTAGGGTTTCTAAAATTCTATCTGCTAATCTATATTTCATCTATCTAGGTTTTACGAAGTTTTATGTTTTCGTGTGCTTATGATGAAAATAGCGTACTAATCCTGAATCCCTAATCACCCACTAAATGTTTGACAGTCGGTAGAAAGTGGGATGCTTTCTCTCTACATTTATATGTGATTCCTTCAAAAGATCACCATTTCACATAACCTACGAATTTCTGAAGGAGGATCTAAAGTGCTATGAAAACGAGAAGCATTTCGGGTCATTTTACAATGACGCTTCTAGTAGCCGAGAGTAATAATAGTTCATCATAGAACGGATCCCTAAAACACCGTGGTTAGATCCTAGAACTGCTGTTTAGTTTGGAACGTCTTTATTAGCGTTAGCGAACTCCTCAATGAGTCTGACATTTTTTACTGTAAGTGAGAACACGTTGTCGATCAAGGTCGGGTGTTGCTCGCATTAACATTGCTGATGTTTGCTGGTCCCAAAGCGCTCGCAACTTTTTCCACATACCTTTCTCAGCATTGAATTTATTTCCGTTTTCCATTTCCAGCAAAACCAGGTCCCTAACCTTACCTCGAAGAAGAAACGCTGTGAAGTGTTAAGCAAATTGTTATTCTCTGTTGAGCAAATGGTTTTGCTCTATTATCAATACCGATCTGTGTATGCAAACAGAAGAACGACTCCGGACTTTGACGTTCAGTGAAACTGCGTGACGGTCGAATGCTGGTGGTGCTGTTCATATTTATTCTTCACTTCATCTCACACGCCAAAGGCAGTCAAGCCCATCCAGCTAATAGTTCGCAGGCTGGTCGAAGCAGTGGTATGTTATCATATTCAAATCCTTCTCAGACAAATCTGTGGAGCGACCGCCGGCGAAAAGACGAGATTCTGATAGCCCGCTCGACGTTCATATCCAAACGTGGGCAGAGACGGTTACCTAAAGAGCCGGAGGTCCGGCGGTTCTTCATCGGTTCACAAGCAGTTCGGGCTGCGGTCCACCGGAACATGAGCAGCGGTTCATAACCAAGGCGGAGAATGAGCCATTCCTCCTCGAGGAGGAATATGATCAGCGGTCCACCGGTTTTGGCCAGCGGTCCATAACATCAGAAATTTTACCGAAATTTTACCGACCCAAGTTATGGACCTCCGGTTTGCACCGTCGTCCATAACTCGGGTCCATAACTGAAACGTGCGACGTTATGGACCGCTGATCAGCAGTGAGTGGAGGCCGTACTGGTCACCAGCTGCAACGATGGTCACTGCACAGCACACATCGGATCCGACGCCGATGACGGATAATTCGGATCAGTGATTTTCTACAAACCCCCGGTAAAGGGCCCAGCGGGATAACGACATTTTCCAAGTCCAGCTCTTGGGGCGATTCGGCAGAGGCGGTTTCAGCAGGCTATTTTCGAACGATTCCGATGACTGATTTTAATCGGAAAATCATATCCCATTCGGATATCCTTTAGACGACCCAAAAGTCATTGGAATCGTTCGAAAATACCTGCTGAAACCACCTCTTCCGAATCGCCCCAAGATCTGAAATGTCGTTATCCCGCTGGGCCCTTCACCGGAGGCTTGTAGAAAATCACCTTATCACCTGTATCACCTGTCGTCCCGTTGATCATCGACTTGCTCGAGCGGGCGCCAGCAGCGTCTCCATTCGTCCCTATCGCGTGCCAGAGTGGTCCAATGGATCCTCCTCGCTCGAGGGACACGAAGAGCGTCATATCGGTCGTTCAGGGCTTAGAAAATCACGGATCCGAATTATCCGTCATCGGCGTCGGATCCGATGTGTGCTGTGCAGTGACCATCGTTGCAGCTGGTGACCAGTACGGCCTCCTTTCGCTGCTGATCAGCGGTCCATAACGTCGCACGTTTCAGTTATGGACCCGAGTTATGGACGACGGTGAACTTTTCGTCCCCTTCAACGAAAATATGGCCTGGTGAAAGTGTCCTTATCTGAACCATCCTGAGACCCGGACTTTTAAAATAAGTCACGGATGGTGTCCCTTTTCAGATTTCGTCCCTTCCAACGAAATTCTGGCCTGGTGGAAATGCCCTTATCTGAGTCATCCTGAGATCCGGACTTTTGATATGAGTCACGGATGGTGTCCCTTTTCAGTTTTCGCACCTTTTTACTTTTTGTGCTTAGAAGATCTTAACTAGAGCGTTTTATTTTCTTCACTATAGAAAAACAAACAAATCAACACAGGCTTCACAGGGATAATTGAACATCTAAAAACAGCAACAACTGGTGATCAAATAACAACAACTGGAGATCGAATCATATCATCTTCAGCTGAAACAAGCAATGGAGGAGGGACAGATCTCAAAATCATGATACTATCAGCAAACAGAAAAACAAATCTCTAAGCATTGAGTGTCCGCTTCTCAGCGATGTGTAAGGTGTAGACGAATTGAATTGAGCTCTTTTGGTCGAAACTTCAGGGTTTTTTGATAGACTTTCCCTTGTTTATACGTAAATAAAAACTGCTACCCTCTGGACAGCGACGGTTAAGTAAGATTGGCTACTTTAATATGGGAGTGATAATTCTCGAAATCGTTCTTCGTTGCGACATCGTTGAGATGTGGCCCCTACAAGTAACTAAGGAGAATTGTCGTGGGAGGTTCATTGTTAGTGTCGGGGATTTTTTGTCGTGGGAGGTTCATTGTTAGTGTCGGCGATTTTATTCACTTGTGATGTCTTCGGTGCTGTGCAAAACGGGCCGCTTCTGAAAAGAATCGTGGATGAGGAGTGCATCGCTTGTTTGCAATAGACAAGAATTAGTTCTCTTCACATTTGACGGGACGAGCGTACCGTCTGGTTTGACGTGGTAGCTGCGTAAGTGCGTCCTAAATGCACATTTTCGGAGCAGAAGGGTGTGAACATGGAGTGGAGTATGAATAGCACTACTCACAGTGCACGCCCAATAGCCTTCCTTGCCAACGATATCCATTCGAGCTTTGCCGATTTCATCCGCCTTAAAAAGTTAGACCACTCCTCGTCATTGCTGCCGAGCGTATTCCAGAACCTGTGCAGTGATCAGGATCAAAGCAGGAGTGAAACACTTGAGTGGCTGTCGAAGAGACATGAAAGCTTACAGGCTCCGTCGGGCGACCAGGTCTCGCTCGTGCTTATCAATATCAGGGTCGCCCAGTCCCAACGCATCCATGAGGAAGTCTAAATGTTAAGCACTTTTCGATACCCGATAGACCTCGCATCCCGATTTGCAAGCGAGAGGATCTACCAATGACGAAGGAGACAATATCTTCGGGCAGGTCTGTAAGATCAGGATCTTTCCCAGCCTTGCCAGTTAGTCTACAAGCGAAACCTTGGATTTCGCGCTCAGGATCGCAAGTCTAGGAGAACTATATGTTGGTATGTGAGTGTGGGGTGGGTGTTAACTAAAGAACAGAGATCAACAAATCTTACATGCTGGAAATATCGCCTGCGAAAATCCAAGATGAGGGAATAGTGGTCGTTAGGGCCAGGACGACTTGGGCGTTGCCAGCGGGCGAGGAGATCCCCGAAGTTAGCCTTCTGTAAAATGAAGCCCATTTTCGGAGTTAAGAAAAAGTGTTAACTGTTAACGGCGGAACCTTGAACGGTGGTTTAGCTTCCATGATCACGCCCTGTTGAGGTTTTCTACACTAAACCTTCGATCTCCTGGAAGTGTTCCTCTGGACGCTGTGGCGACGAAGCTGTTAGCCCTCCTAAGAGCTGCATCCTGTGCGAGACCGAGACTGATCAAGGAATCGATCTAAAGAGGACCGTCAGTAAACGAAGTGGAAGACTGAAGTAGGGGAATACGCTTACAGTGGCAGCCATTCCGACAATGATATCTGTTTGCTGACGGACCGTTTCGCACAAAGAGCGCACGACAGGAGAGCCTGAGCTGGTTGGGATGGAGCTGACCGCATGCGTGTGGGCCCTCACACGTTCCATGTCGATCCGGCAGCCTCGTAGTTTCTTTATGACCGATTCCTATAGGGCGATATAGCTGATGACCGGAAAACCTCAGTGCCATTTGGTTGAGGACAAATAGTGGGCACCTCGTACTCGGGTCCGGATTCCACATTTCTTAAAAGTTGTCCTAGTTTTTCAAAGTCAACCTGGTTGTTGTGAATCGCAACCAAAATTGCCACGTGGACTTAGGTTCTTGGAGCAGCTTCCTGCAGAGCTTCCCTGGCTGTTTTCAACTTCAACTGAAGAGCTTCCCTGGCTATTTTCAAGATACCAGGGCGAGTTAGACGGCTCCTCTGCAACGAAAAGGTACAACGGTCACTTTCGCCGTCTACGAAACCGGAGTTTGCCGAATACCAACCTATGCCAGCGCCAAGGGTAGTATAGTTGGGCTGGTAATCGTCGTCGTTATGGCCAGCTTCCTCCCTTATTCCGATTACACGTGATCTCTTAGGAGGGGAGACAGTGGGGAGAGATTCTGGAAGCAATAAACGAAAAAGGGATTCATCCTATCAAGGCTCCGCTGGCAGCAAGGAAACAATTTCTACCGTTAATCTCTCTGATAGTTCTTTTTCCCTTCGGTGTGGTCGCGGGGGATCCATTCACGTCACCAACACTGAATTGTTAAGTGGTGAGAGTTTAAGAAGGTATCAATCAAATAAAATAGCGACGTCATGGATGAGGGCATGGCACAGTATCTTCTTTTAGCGCTAACAAATTGGCATCGTACTACTATTTGAAAGAAACCTTATCCATTTCTTTATATTTCAAAAAATCACACAGCAATTGTCTTCAGAATTCGACTTCCTAAGTGGATTTTGGTTAGGAAGTGGACGGCTCTGCTAACTACCAGGGGTAAAATGTGATCGTGGAGTAATGTGCATGTACATGGCGGTTTCTGTCTTCTCCTCCGCGTCGGCGAAACCGCGTCATATGTGAGCGTTTCACGACCATGTGCAATCTCAGAGCGGGCACCAGCCCGCTTAGTTCCCCCGTTTCTCAGAGCTTATTATCCATCCTCATTGCGAAAACGACGACGCGAAGACGACGACGCGAAAACGGCAAATGACTTCTTGAATGCAACACTGGTAGCGGATCTGTTGCTTTTCAGGCCAACTACTTAAAGAAAGGAGCAAGAAGTGAAGGAACTGGAGGTGGACTTTGGGTGCCCTCTAATAGACCTGGTGCAATTGCGTCATCTCTTTTCCCCCAAGCATGGTGATGTATAAATATTCAACACCAGTACGAAGTGCATGAAGCAGCATTGCGCACAATACGGGCAGCGTACAAGGGCCGCAGGCTCTCATAGTCTGTTTCTATACATGGACCAAAGGGAAGAACCATCCTGCTCGGATTTTCAAAAGAGACCTGATGGATGAACTGATGGACGTGGAGAGGCAAGCAAGCAGTGGAAAACAATAACCGACTCGACATGACAAGGCGTGAAAAAAAGAGACGACGCAACTGCACCAGCCACACGCAAATTCACGCACAAGTAGTGAGCGAACAGCTAGAGGTCGTGTAGTGAAAACAGCATGTCTTAGAACAACAGCTTGTGAGTACACGCTGTTTGCTTGAAACAACGAAGTGAGAATATCTCTTCTTATAAGTTTTTCTTGGCCCGTTTACAAGTGATACTTCACGCAGAAAAACTTCTTGCCATCAATCGAATAAAATACCGCGGCGAGCTAGTCGAATACACTGCGCGATCTCGCTTAGCTTAGTATTCATTATGATTAGGACATGCCAGGTCAGTCGGACTTAATGCTCCCCCCCCCCCCCCGTCCAAGCAAGCTATTCTCATGTGTTCGTCAAACTGAACCGGTCGTTACGATTGGGACGCCGTATTCTCATCATTCTAAAACACTCTGAACGTTCTAAAACAAGACTATTGATAGCAATTAAAATCGAGCTGAACATTCTAAAACAAGACGGTTGGTATCAATTAAAATCGAGCCGAACATTCTAAAACAAAACGATTGGTAGCAATTAAAATCGAGCTGAACATTCAGGGACTTTGGATCGATGAGAACAAGTTGCTAAGGCGCAAATAGGGTCGGGTGGGGGTCACCTTGTAGGACAGGGCTGCAACCGGATTTTTTTTTGCAGCATTGGTGTGTTCTACTCCTGCGGTGAACTGAGGGGGTCATTCCGATGTAACTTCACATACACGTGATTCTCTCCAAGACGTAAAAGAAACGGCACTGAGTATGGGGTAAGCCCCCCCCCCCTCCCTCCCTCCGACCCTATTTGCACCTTAGCAGCTTTTTCTCATCGCACCCAGGCACATTCAAAAGACGTCGAGCTCAGCAAACCGAAGATCTCTTCGGTTTGCTGAGCTCTTAAGAGCCTGTGCCACAAAAAAAAAACGAAGGAGCACCGGACGGAAGCCCACTGTGAGCGCCGACCGCCGCTCAAATAATTGAATCACCCGGGCAGCGACGCCTCGCGCGCCGCGACGACGCGCGTGCGGACGATCGATTTGGGCGCCGGCGAGCGTTGTGAACCGCCAGCCGGTCGCTGGAAGTCCGCCGCATCGATGCGCGCCGATGGCCGGCCAAAGGCTGGGGACACGCCCCCGCCGGAGTTCCCCCGTTTGTCCGCCAAATCGAAAAGTGGGCGTCGCTCCACAGATTTGTCTGAGTTGTTATAATCCCAAGAGAGACTGAATCCGTTTGGACACCAACTTCCAAACTGAAGACTTTTCTGGCGTGTTGGATCGACGTCCACCACACGTCGACCTGCTCAGATGTGGACGGCTCGAAGTTAGCGGAGCTCGGCTCGGTTCAATCCCAATGGGGGGCACTTCATACTCACGTCCAATCACTACATAGAGATGAATACTTGCAACACAAGACGCCTACCTGAACCCCTACTGTGGCTATTGCAGTCTTCTTCCTGAAATAAAGAGGAAATTTAGACGAAAAAACGCCGGACGAAAAGACGAGAAAAAGGCACGTCAATAGGTTCACCGTGGCGATACGTACAGGGATAGCCGTACAGTGGCCGTGGGTCGATACCTGGAGTCCGCAGACACCCTGTACGTATCGCCAGGGTGAACTATTCGACTCGCGTATCGAACGTGTCCGGCACGAAGCCGCATTGCCCCCCCCCCCATTGGGATTGAACCTCGGCTCTATACCAGAACAGACGAAGGTGGAATTCTCTAATGCGGTGCCACATTTTTTATTGTGCTGGCAGTCTTGTGTTGGCTAATACATAAGCAGTCCTAGTGTAGATGTACATTCAGTTTTCTCCTCATGTAGGTGGACATACATCGAACCTATAAGCTCTTCGGGGTAAATAAGTAATCGACATAGTCGATTTCTTATTTAGGGTGCTTATTTAATTAATAATCGACATTTTGAAAATTCTTGTCAGGAAGACGCCACCGTGGATATGCCAAATCCAATTTTTTAGCCGTGCCAACTCCCTTCGTCCACTGGGCTGTAGACATTGGATCCGACGATGATTTATCGAATAATCGGGTGGTTCGGATAGGATATATTTTCAAACCCCGGATCCTGGATTTTTTGGATCTATCCTGGTCCGGGGGAGTCACATAACTAAAAAGTATTGTATGTAACAAATCCACTTGAGACTTACCGAGCGGCTCCTACAGAACAACATAGGACCCTAAACAAAAAAGTCACAAAGAAAAAAAACGAAAAATTACATTTGCTGCGGTTGTAAGCAGGCAAAGTTGTGTGCCTTCCTCACCATGTTAGATCCTGGTTATAACATGTGAGTTGGCGGTCAGCACTCGGCATGCCTCCATTCCATCGCTCTTTGCCCGCCGAGACGGTTGTGAACCGCGGCGATTTTTTATTTTTTGCTTTTCGTTCGTTTTTGGTTTCTTTTAGGTTACAGCTCGTTTTCTAGGAGGCGCTCGGTAAGTCTCAATTCCTTTTGTTACCTACTTTTTAGTTATGTGGCCCCCGGACTAGGATAGATCCGAATTTTTCAGATAAGGGCAATTCTGAAAATCCCGGATTTTCGGATGATTCAGATAAAGGATGTTTCGGCGGATTGGATAAGGGGTATCGGATTTGAATAACACCGGATATTGCAGTTTTAATGCAGACAAAGAATTTCTTCAGTATAAAGTTAATTGGAATAGTATATCAGTAATCAGTATCTTTAAAAATGATCGCGAACGAAGACTGATGAAGTCGTCAAAACTAGGATTAATAGGGAATAACCAAACATGCACACACAACCAAACCTCAGACGGCATTAAGTGGCTATAGGGCCGGGGGAGCGAGTGGGAGGGGGGTGGTCATTTTCTAACACCGCTTCGTAACATGCTACATGTGGTAGCCCACGTAATTAGCAATTAGGTATCTTTTGTCGAACTGGCACAATGTATAATTCTGCATGATAGCGCTGGACAAATTCTAAGTAGGTGGATGTTTATCTGCTTCCTAACACAGGTGAACTAATCCCGTAAAACCCTCTCTTGAGTCATCAATCATCGAATGGAGGGTGATAAATGCTAACACATATATAACACACGCGGCCATATGTCCTTGAAGGAATTGCTACACGATTTAAAAATTTGTTTTGCGAAACACCCCATGAATCTGTAAGCAAAGCACGCCTAATTATGAAGTTTGCTCCAAAAATGTCCGAATATACATCAGCAGTGAGCGTAACTACGATTTGAGACATTTTGGGTTGTAAATCGTAATTCTTATCCTTCGATGAACAATCACACAGATCATGTACTCTCACTTTTGGTCTGCGCACCGCATATAATAGTTCAACGATCAGACTTTCGTCCTTATGTGGGTTGTGAAATGACATATATTTTCACTCTCGATTTCGCATAGATTTTTTAACAGTCTTAGAGCGGCCTACTATGAGCAAACGCCTGGTTGGGAATTTCACCACAAAACCCAAAATACGGCATCTTGACCGCAGCGGTTATTCCTTTCAACTTTGATCCTTCTTTCCTTTACTCCGTCAAGAAGTGGCTGTTTTCAAAACGGATTCGATGCAGACTGTTCACCGTCAATCATATTTAAGAGATTTATACTCCAAAGTGTGGTCATAGCTCTGTGGAGACAAACACACAGACGCTCCCACTTACTATATAGCATTGTGTGATTCCCACACGGAAGTGTAGTCTGCATAAAGAATAGTTAAAATCAATCGATGTTGTCTGTGGATCGATACTGTTTGGTGTCCGGTTACAAACACATGCGACCGATTTTAGACTGGTAATTTTCCCAAGTGTGAATACATACGTATATACAGGTGCGTTCCCGCTACTTCATAGGGTAGAGTATGATAGGAATGGCTCGCTTCTTCAATCCGGCCACTCGTTGCGCAACATCTACAACACCTTTTTTGAATCAGGATGCTAATAGTTAAACGTGTGGGACTTCTTCTATATCCGGACGCTCGTAGCAGGATGTCTGTGAAGCGTCTTCTGAATACGGGTTCTTGTTACTCGACGTCTATGGCACGTTGTATGAGTACAGCTGCACGAGTAACGTCTTCTGAATCTCGACGCGCGTTGACCAACTTCTGCGACACGTTTTCTTAATCGACGCACGTTGGACGAAACCTGTGGCAAGTATTCTGAATCCCGATGCTTATTGGACGACGCCTGTGAACTTGCCGTCTTCTAACTGCGTCACTCAACACAAGGTCCTCATACGTACTCTGATGCGCTGCCCACTTAGATATTACTAACTTGGGTGCTCTGGTGCCATGGTTATGAAGTCGCTGACAATCGCCCATAGTAATGCTTGAAGAAACAGCCGGCTGGCATGTGCCACAGTGCCTAGCAAGGGGAGCCTCAAAGGTGGCAGTGAGCTTTTGCGATGCAATATTTACAGGATGTAGGCTCCCGTGTGGGGAGTCCAAAACCATAGTTAACTTTCGGAATGCTCTTCTGTGGCGGAAAAAGCGTATGGGCGCGTGAGTTCATACGCCCTGCTGCCACCCAGCCGAACGTGGTCGGTCGTCGTAGTGGTAGTGCTGTAGTTTCACAGGAGCAAGGTCGCGGGTTCGGCTCCCCCTTGTACTGGTGTTTTGCATTTTGCGATTTATCGTCAGTGGGAACCATTATCCTTATTTCCAACACATTTTGAACAAAACACGGCAACAAATGTCGTTTACCATCATTGAACTCTTTGAAAGTGGAAAGGTGAGAATTTTTGACTTCCAGGATTGGCAACTAAAAAACTGATGCCAGATTCGTGATCAGCACCCCAAATAACCCCCACGCACAAAGTTTGGGCGATATTGGTGCTTCTGACCTGATCTCCCTCACTCGAGCCTAGGACTAGAACGGGTTTGCACCTCGTTCTTCATGGTCAAACAAGGTCGAAAATCAAAAGAGATTGCGCACAGTGCTAGCGAGGTCGACAAAAATATTTATTCATACTTTGGTCAAAGGGCGCGTGGAGCGCAGTCGGAGGAGGCGCCGGCTGTCGCCTGCACCCGATACCAGGTTCCTGGTTCGGATTTCCCGCCTAGGCCAACCAAGTCTTCCATCCCTCCGAGGTTGGTGAATTGGTACCACACTTGTCTGGGAAGGATAAAGCGCTGACTTGTACATCGGCTGGCCACCGCAAGTTATTGTATGGCCAAATACGCATTCAACACGCCTCCACGACATCCTGTAGAAGTAGAATACGCTGGCGCATCCCAAAAGGGATTGAGTAACGTCGTCCTTTATCCTTATCCTCATCCTTACTTCGGTGTTACTTGGAGTGCTGATCATGAATCTGACATCGGTTTCTAGATTTCCCGTTTTCTTAGGACAGGTTAGAGAGAGTGTGAGTAAGGGAGGATGGTGAAGTCGGATGTACCAATTTCGCCCGAACTTTGTGCGTGGACTTTATTTTGGATGCTGATTATGAATCTGGCATCAGTTCTTGACTTGGTTAACATGGAAGTCATTCTCACCTTTTCCCACATTTCCAAAGAGCTCGATGAACGTAAACGACATGTGTTGGCATGTTTTTGTTAAAAAATGTGTTGGAAATGTGGATAAAGCGTCCCACTGACGATAAATCGCAAAATGTAAGAACACCAACAGAAGGGGAAATCAAACCCACGACCATGCACCCGTGAAGCTACAACACTAACACTACGCCAACCGACCACGTTCGGCTGGGTGGCAGCAGGGCGTCATGAACTTCGCGCTCACGCGTCCCCATGTTTTTTTTCCACCACAGAAGAGCATTCCGAAAAAACCAACTATGGTTTTGGACTTCACACACGGCAGCCTACATCCTGTAAAAGTTTCACCGCAAAAGCTCACCGCCACTTTGGAGGCTCTCCTTGTAAGACCTCCTTTGACTTTCGCCCACTCACTATGAAGGACAACGTGAAACTCGGATTAATTTAACTGTATACAGTTAGGAGTAATGGAAAATATTCTCACGCTCTATTTGCGTAGTTGTTCTCAATTCAGCATAGTGGAATCATGGTTTGGATAGTACCATTACTTTAAGAATCTACAGTTCCCTCCCGTTATAATACCTCCGGATAAGACGCGACTCTCAATATAACGTAGATTTTCTCTGGCCCGGCCAGATTACCTTTACGCCAATACAAAGCAACTCCGCTTGAGATGCGTAGGATACAACGCTACTCCCGTTAGAGCGCGGTTTGGAAAGAACTCTGCTTTCAAAATGACACCCGTTTCAACGCGACTCGGGCTGAGTTTCGGTCCTACACGGAAAATGAAAACGAGCAAGACTGATCGCGTCTGCGATCAGACCTATCCTTCTATTGCCTCGTTCGTAGTCGTGAACATCACCTGCGCGATAACGAATTAGATGCATGTAGACATTTTTCATAGGTGCGTGGCCCACAAACATTTTCATAGTCAGTAATATGCCGAGCACATCCGTAGGTTGGAGGGCTTCCTCTATCAGAAACAAGAGAAGGTATGGATTAAAGCTCAGCTTTTTCAAGGCAATATCGTATCGTTCTTAGCCTATGGAAGCTTTTATAGAGGTTATATTTGTCACAATCAGAACTCTCGCTCCGTGCAGAACTAGTAACTGCTCCCTCTGCTTTCTAGACAGGATTACAGCAACAGTGCTGCTTGATTACAAGCAACATTCCAATAACGTGGAAGAGTGCTGTGAGAATATGGCGGATGCGGCGCGCGATTTAACAGCGCTGATAGCTTAATGGGCTAACATCCTATCTTGAGCGTGGAGTTTGAGGCTTCAAAATCCGTTTGGCGCGATCACAACAAATGATTTTCAGTTTACATATTTTTGTTGTTGACCATGTCTAACGTACGTCTGGTATCGCACATATCTGCCATACTTGTGCACATATCAGAGAGTATCTCTGAGGACAGGACTTCATTAGTAGTTTAAAGATATTCTTTGCCTTCACACTCTCCAGATGGTCACATATTTCATTACTGTAGCAGTATTTAGTCCATGAACTTTTTCTAGATAAATCTGCGCGTGAGAGAGTGTAAAAAGGTCAGCTCCGGTTATTACGCGACTCCCATTATAATGCGGACTTTCTCCGGTCCCCTCAAACGCGTTATAACGAAGGGGTACTGTATATGAAACAGATACATTTAAGGTACAGCGCTACCTTTTAAATTACCTCGAAGGCTGATTGTATTCATAACAACATACGTCTAGAAGAGATTAGGAATAGCACTAAGAAGGCAGGATAAAACAAAGGGAAATATACGACATTAATTCTCCTAGCAAGGGTAGTTAGCATGACTTTTACAAAGTCTCACAAGTCTCGGCCAATAGGCAATTCACGCTCTTAACTTTTCACGGGACATGAAAAACCAGTAAGTGTCTTAGTTGCCTTAATACACGTTCACTAACTCGTCAAACTGGACGAGTTGGTCAAACTGTTCACTTGAAATTTGAGTGCATTCGAAGAAAATGTCGAAAGTGAAGGGTTCCATATAAAGTTGGCTACCTGAAGGACACTTTCTTCGAGTGTCTAAATAACCCTACGGTTGTATCCTGTTCCTTGGATGGGGCAGTACCTAAAATTCGAATGAAATGAACTCGTGCGGCCTTTGAACGTTCATTCGCACACGTTTACGTGCATTCTCTTTTGCTCCGAGAGCACAATTAGGTAATTTAGTCAAGAGACAAGAGACAGATGCAAATGTAAAAGAATAAGAGTACCGATAGAACGCGAAGTTCGACCATTTCGAAGGTATAGAAATGTAAATCTTATATCGGTATTTTTAATTTTTTACATTTGAATCGGTTCCTTGTCTCTTGACTAAATCACCTAATTGTCCTCACGGAACAAATTTTTCGAAAAACCCTAAAAGCTAAAAGGAAAATATAAAAAGTAGACGGCGTCAGGAGAAGAGGGAAATGTTGCCGACTTTTCTTATGACGAACTTTTGTAAATGATGCTTGTCTCCTTTGTTAATCCATGAATATCTTCAAAATGGCCTGGCTCTTTCTTCACCTGCAGTATGCCCTGCAACTCGTGTTATTTCTTGCCACAATGCGCATTGGGGAAGAGAAGACTGAAATAGCAAATAAATCACCAGTAGGTGCCTTTGTAGAGGAAATGCGATGAAGATCAATTTTGTTATTGACGCAAATGAGGTCCAAATAAAGGCAAGCACATGCAATAAACCAGCATGTATGCATACAATACCTCTCATAACTAGTGTCGCATTTGCCATCGGCGACGCTCTAGAACGTCGCCGACGCTCGTGAGTGTCGCAGCGTTGGAATCGTTTGGAGCAGGAAGTTTTGGAAAGCAGAACACACAGCTGGATCCGGCTCGTGGATTATAGTTCAGATATCTAGCTGTTTTTCACTTTACTCCGTGTTCGACCTAGTTACAGTGATTTGTTTCATCGCGTCTGCATTCCAGTTCCTCTTATCTGTCTGTACTGTTTGAAGTTGTCTGGTTTCAAAATAAGCCACATATTCGGAATCCACAATCAAAGACTTTTTCAAAGGTGAACTAAGTCGATGAATGAGTGTGTAAGTCGACGAATATTGCATACTGGAGCGAGTCCTCGTCTTCGTCCGAGATAAATACACCCACAGATACACTTAGCCACTCACCCACCTGCTCCACCCAAAGAATCAATCTTTTAAAATATTTTTCAATAGATTCAGTATTTCTCTGTTAACTCTTCGACAGTAACACTGCTGAACTAGGTACATCTTGCCAATGAATGCAGAAAATGATACCTTCCACATTAATTCCCTATTTTCCCGGTTCCAAGCTTTCCTTATAGGTTTATTTTTCTAATGCTTTAGGTACAGTAACACTTCTTGACTGTGGTAAAAAAGCAGGTATTGTAACTCATCTAGCTATCCCAATTTTGACTCCCAAATCCACCGTTTTTTCTGCTGCATTGGAATTTTTGAACATATGGAGTGACCACAACTTCCGGAAGTTTTCGGAGGTGTTCGGAAACAGATGGTTTTTAAAATGTTCAAGATTTTCATCTTTCCCATTTACCAGTGCTGGTTTTTTTGGTACCGTGATATCTGTGCTTATCAATAGGAGAGGCTACAGTGAGCCAGATAAGATTTCGCGGCAGTGCTGCTGAGCAAGGTTTTCTTTCTCACAATTGCTCAAGTTTCATTCGCTTTAGGTATGTAATTGCGTAGTTGTGTAATAGTTTCATTCGTTTTAGATGTGTAATTGCCCTTGGCCAAGAAAATGGACCTGATTTTGTTGAATAGAGTAGATCTATTTGAAAATTTATGTAGAAGCTGATACGTATTTCAAGCCAGCAGTGGTATGCGCTTCTATTAGGCCAGTGATGGTTTCAACGTTTCCGAGACGGTGGTGAGATCCTTGAAGACGAAAAACATCATCGGCTTCTTAAGTTGTGGATAGCCAGGAAATAAAGAAAGCTGTCGAGTCGGATCAAACACAAACTACATGTGAGCTCGCACAGAGGTTCGATTGTCACCATTCCACCATTACCGATCGTTCGCATGCAATCGGAGAGAGTCAAGTCGGTGTGGAAAATGGATGCCACATCAGCTCAGCCACATCAACAAGGCAGCGCGAGTCGCCATCATTGGAATTTTCGTCCGCAAAACCAAGAACAGCGGTGACATGCACTGTGCTTGGTGGAACAATAGAGGTCTGGTGCATTTTGAGCTGCTGGATCCAGGCGATGCAGTTACGGCAGACCTCTACAAAGATCTACTCAGCCGCGAGAACCAAGCACTGCGTCAACAAGGAGAAACACCGCAACAGTGAGATTCTTCCATGACAGCGCTCGACCGCACGCCGCAATTATCACGCTGCAAAAAAATGAGGAGTTGGGCTGGGAACTCCTGCCTCACCCGCCTTATAACCCAGGCCTTACGCCATCAGACTACCATTTTTTCCACACGCCTTGGCGGAGAAAAAAATTCAAAAACCGTGACGAAGTAGAAATTTTATGTGTCCAACTTCTTTGAGTCGCAGCCACCGGAGCTCCTCACGAAAGGCATCCATTCTTTGCGAGGACGTTGGAGAGATGTCATTGTTAATAACGGACCTCTTGTATTAACGCATGGTCATCCTTTCTTGTAGAAAGTTTCTTTGAAGTTTCTTTTTGAGCAAAAACGACATTCATAATCCGGCAACCTATTGGTCCAATCTACTGGTTTAAAATCCTGCTCACATGTAATCACACCCGGGAGGTTACCACTTGAAGCATCCAATATTAGATTGAAATCGATAAATTCGATTGTTAGGGCTTGGCCATCTCTTACTCCTTACACGATATGAAGTGCATATTATGATACCTCCCACCTTGCTCAGTTATCATTAATTAAATATGCAGAATGTTGACTACCGATGTTAAGCCAGTCGAATTAGCGGCCAATTAATTTTGCTTAATTGTGGATCAGATCAGGTTTTCTCTTACACAGGGGATGTCGTTCGCTAAATATTCGTGAATAAATGATGGCTGCAAAGCTCCTTGTCTAAGCACAAAGCATCGGCCTCTAGGCCTAGCATGCTTTATTCGTAAAATTTGATTTAGCACTATTTCTGGTGTAGATCTCTCCAAGAATTCCTTTTCTCCCATTCTCTCTCTCTGCCTTCGGTGCCTTTGTGATTTTGAGCCAATTTCATAACTTAACACCGCGTTAGGCAATGCAAGGTGAAAAAGTGTAGTCGCAGCAAGGCTCGCGATAGTCACTACTCTGTGGATATTGCACTCACATTGTGTCAAAGTTTATCTATCATTTGGAATGGTCACTTGACTTGCGATATGATTTGTGATATTCACCGCAGTAGCGGACTGTACTCGGATATCTTTTGTTGCGAATTGAAATCAACATCGTGAATGCATGCGTGGTTTTTAGGTGTACTAGTCTATGTGGGCGAGTTGCGAATTTAGTAGTGAAACAAAGTAAATAAGCGTTACTACACAATGAAACGACTTTTTCTATTCTGCATCCACAATGTCCGAAGTAGCAGAATAAGAGACCTATCAGCAGGTTCGTCCACTTATTCCCTTTGAAGGCAGGCATATTTTATCCGCGCAAAAGCACAATCAAAGGTGGGGGGGGGGATTTCAAAAAACTGGAAATTAGAGGTTCCTGTATCGGGTTGCTCGCGCATACCAATAAAGTCCTACCTTCCCCGTAGACCGATTTATCGGTACCAGATTTCTCTGGGATAAACGAAACACTAAATTGTCCATCTGCTAGCCATCGTTAAGCATTGTGTATGCTAAATACGCATCAAAATTGTTTCAACGACAGCTCATGGAGCTTTGATGGAGTACGCGGCGTATTCTAAAAATTTAGGAAAAGACTTCGACTAACGACGTTCTTATTGCTTAGAACAGCGACACTGTGCGAACCATAGATGCTAACTCTATCGATACCTTCAAGGTAATAGGGCAAAACCATCGATGCTAGATGGCCATTGTGGGCCGCTTTCGCTTCGAGTTCATGCTAACATGACTGACCTGTCGTATGTGTGTCCTCGACAATGCTCAAGATTCTTCCCGCCTACTTCAAGAAATGTTCAGCAAGGTTTTGTTATCTTGGCACTAGATGAAAAGCACAAAGTAGATTAAATTTCTCAGGAGATCGAGTATTCTATGACCCCTTTGGGAACACGGAGCTAACTGAGGCGCTTGGAAAAGTACAGACTCGTGCATACGTCTCGGTCGAGATTCGTGATGCGGAATGTTATTGTAAGTGCATACAATTTTGAAGAATTTTTATACCATTCTTTGCCATCCTCTTCTTCTTCTAAATGAAACATGGACTACTATTTAGCTTCCAGTACTGAATCGGGATTTATCGTGTTTTTGGGAGCATTAGATTTCCATAGCCATTTTCTATCATGGGTCTACATCAGAAGCGAGAAGTTTCATTATGACAATACGACGTCCACGTGGATTTTTACGGTTAGTTCTCTACTGCTTACACGGGTCAATACAAGCTATGGGCATAGGAGCAAGAGACGCGTACTACTGTAGTGTAACTACGGCCTTCAAACACTTGGCGAGTTGTATAAAATGAAGCTGGACAATAGTAACAGCTCGTAGTGATTTGGAACTCTTACCATGAGTTTACATCCTTCAGAGTTTACATCAATGCAGAGTTTTAGTAAAACATGCGGCGCAGTGCTACTTCTAGCGGATTTGTGACTTTCAGCTCTTCTGGGCTCTAAGACTGTTTGAAATTCCGCGTTTGGCCAGATCCACGGATCAATCATAATGTCTCTTTAATAATTTATTAGGCGCTCCTAAGGAGTTCCTTGGAGAAAATTCAGCGAAAGTTCGTAGATGTAGAGTAACACCGGTCTGTGTCAGTCGTACAGCATATCATACATGTGTTGCGTGTCAAACAGTGTTTACACTGTCTTGTGATCAAATTCTTAACATTAAAATTTTAGAGCCTATTTTGAAGAGCAGAAAATTAAACTGCAATTATCCCGTGAATCTTGGTATTTGTCTGGTTAGTTCAAACGAACGCCCTTTAAATGGCTCATAAGAGAAATACCCAATCTGTAAGGCATATGGAGAGTTGCACGCGAATACTCAAGCCTCGAACACAGTAGGCTTCTGTGGCTACTCGGATAGGATACTATGACATATAAATCAGTTAAGAAAATGTGCACTTTTAGGCATAGTTTGAATCTGCTTATTATGTTTCTGTTTTGTATGCTTATACGTGGGTATTGTGAAGTTCACAATAATGCAAATATTTGTTTCTTTCTAATTTTGGAAAGGATTGAAGGCGTATACGTTATTGAAGTAGTCAAATGCGCACTTTCCCGGCTAGGCAGCCTTCCGCAGTAGCCAAATCGTAGAAATGCATAACATGCCAATTCTGCTCGGACTAGGGACCACCAGCAAGCTGCAGTTCGCTCTGTCTACATGTATAGTTGCTGGAGAGAAAACGACAAGCGCTTTGGCACCTCACGCTCAGGAGCCTCTTCTCACAAACTTACTACTTTCTTACAAGGAAAGGTTCCCAATTCAAGTTGGTCTCCTGCGATGGAATTTTGACAACATGTAGGCTTGTGTAAGCGGAGTCCAGAACTGCAGTTACGCTTTTTTGAAGACCTGAAAAAGAGGTTTGTAAACGTGTGCGCAACACTCGACAACCCTTATGACACCTTGCCAGATGTGCTTCGGTGGCGCAGTCAGTAGGAATGTCGCCATAGAAGTACACCTGGGAGCTTTTGAGTTCGAGTCCGCGTACTGCCAACATTTTTACACATATTAGATTGTTGTTATTACGCTTTCTCATGATCATACTTGCACCTTCATATGTGGTAGTTTTTTTTTCGCGGGTGGCAGTTGGTTACGTCGATGTTCACCCAGGACCCTTCTCTACACCCACAGATACGCGTTGTGGTCACTCTTGCCAGGGAGAAGACGTTCCTCACTGGTTTTTGTAGGATGCTACTGGGACTACACGCTCTTGTGTTCTAATTGTTTCATAGTTTTGTACCATAGCTGTTGACTAAAAGAGAAGAGTAATAAGACGTTTTATTTCAAGAGAAGTGATATGGTGCAGATACGAATCGCTGAAAAACTACCACATATGAAGGCGTAAATAGACAGTCTTTGTTTTACTGTAAGCATTGACGGTCTAGAATTGATTCCTTTGATCATGAAGGAAGCGCGATAGCAACAAACTAATATGTCTAAAAATACTGGCAGTACGCGGACCCGAACTCAAAAGCCCGCCGGTGTACTTCTATGAGGCTGCACTCCTACCAACTGCGCCACTGAGCCACATCTCGTGGGGTTGGTGAGTGTTGCGCCCACGTTTTCACACCTCTTTTTCAGGTCTTTAAAAAAGCGTTCAGCAAAAAATAACTGTAAATCTGGACTCCGCTCACACGGTCTTACATCCTTTCAAAATAGCAACGAACTTAAATTTCTTATTGTCTTCAAAGGTGATCCATGAGAGAGCTGGTACAAGATGGTGCACGGTATACTGCAGTGCACCGAACACTGTCAAAAGAAATGAACGTATCAACGCATCAGGGCTTGTAGCCATGGTGAACACTTCCAGAGAAGATAGTATCATATAGAAGCCTGTTTTTAATGAAATCCACCACCCTCTATTATTTGAATCTTTCACAATGACCTGCATTATATTCTTGACTATTGCCGCCAAGTACAGAGGCAATTGAGTGCTTTTTCTTGAGCTAGGACCCACTGAAAACATAGACATCAAAGTTTCCTTCAAGTGCTAGCTCTATATACTTGGTGTTTTTAGGCAAAGATCTGACATAGCCATAAAAACAGGACCTATGTGGTGAGATCGCTGATCGTCCAGCCGAATTTAGTTTAGACGCTTAGCATTGGCTGATCTTTAGCAGCGAACAGACCGCTACGTCCGCTATGCTCCTTTGTAGGCCCTGCGTATGGATGGGGCATTGAGAAGCTGGAAGGAGAGCGCGTACCGCCGGAAAAGATCCTTTCCTTCCTTCGATTTTTTTCGGCCAAGGTGAAAGATTTTCTTAGGAGCACTCCCTGAGCCGGGAAAGAGCGAAGTTGAGGTGCCCTCCTGACAGCGAGACTTTGATGGATCGTTGAAGGCAACACAATTTTGAGCAAACGGTTTTTACCCGGAATGGCCATACATGAAAGACAGATTGCTATAGGATATGTCTCTACGCCTCAAGCGACAGCAAGTGATGTAGTGCTGTAGATTCCTAAGAATTGGCTCTTGAGATTCGCAGAGTCTAATAATAACTAATGACTTCTTCTTTCGGCTTCGTGAAAATCGTAACTGGTAGAATAAGACAGATCTTGATGTGTCACTTATTTCGAAGCAGCTTTCATTTGGCTTTCTAAAGCAACAAGTTTCCCATGAATTTGCTCCTTATGTTGGGTGATACACGTATTTTCTGGACGTAACTTCTGATTCTTCGCCATTACCACTCCGAGTGCTGTGCCATCTCCATAAGGACCTTCGGGCAGCGTGGTATTTCTGTAGACTCATTGAGCTTTACAAGAACGTCGAAGAGCTCATTGGAAGTCGTACTTTTTCGGGAGGTAGCACGAGAGGTCTTTTAACGCCTTAATGAGAGGAGCATCAGGGATGGCCTCCATGTTGGTCACGTCGCAGTCAATCAATCGAAGCAAACTGCTCGCAGAAAACCGATGACAAATGCGAAAAACTTCTCCTTTCCTGGTGGCAAGGGAATGAATAAGAGACAGTTCCTCCTTCCATAGAAGAAATCGCCTTTGTCGATGGTGCCAACGAATATAGTCAGGAGTGCTGCAGTGCTCGTTGTTTAACAGGAATGTGATGAAGGTGATCCACGAGCTTGAGAGTGCTAACTTTCCTTAGCTCCTCGACTTACCCATGGCACAGTGTAGCATACTCATTTGCAGAAGTTCGCAAGACTGTACGTAAATTCAAGACATTTTCTTGTATCCTCAATTGGTTGGTATCGAGTTGCCAGCTGTGTAGATATACGTACCTCACCCAACACCACTAAGAAAAGATGTTGCTAAGAAAACGACCCGTAAACACGAATTATAAATCGCAAGTACAAGCATGATTACGCTTGTGTTTACGTTTAGTAATACTTATTACTTTGTTTATCGTACTCAATTGTACTCCAGGGAAACCTCGGAAAGGAGCTGTCTTATGATGATTTGGACAACTGTTTCCAAGAGGTAAGCAAGATCGTCCAGGTATTTCTTGTAGTTGCAAGAAATGTCAATATCTATAGATACCACCTGCAGAAGGACACACCTGAAAGTTTGTGTAAACTCCGATCTTCCTGGTTTTTGAATAATTTCGAGCAAAATTCATGTTCTTAATAATAGCGAAGCCATTTGGAAGTGCGTAGCGCAGCGAAGGAAGGCTATTGCTGGCAAGCAGAGTCGACTCACATAATAGTTCAGTGCAGGCCGCAGAAAAATCCACCGGCTGTTATTCAGGTTGCTGCCAAACCTGTCTTCGCAAATTAAACTAACAAGGAAGCCCATGAACTTCCCCAAAGATTCTCAACGAGACCGATATGGTCTTTTAGGACATTGAGCGAGGATCACAGAGCTGTGTTTTGTTTTTGCTACGGGCCACTGGTTGGTTCGAAAATGGCAAAAAATGGTATCGCTTCACAGCGGGTTGATAAGGCATAAGTGACACCTAGAATGGCCTTATCTGGATTTATTTAAGTTGCTGACCACGAATTTGTCGCTCTTTTTCTAAATTATCACTTTGCTTGCACGACTTTTCATCAAAGGATGAAGTCGAAGGTTGGAAAGTAAGTCTGACAACATTGGAGAAGGAAACGATTCCACTAAAGTGGACAGCTTCACTCACCCATATCTGCCGTAACCTGTCGTAATATGTATACCGAAATTTTTAAAAAAGGTATCTTATCCGTGATCAGCACCTCAAATAACCCTCTCGTGGGCGATGTTTGGGCGCACCTCGAATAACACTCGAGGGTGATGTTTGAGGGAATTTTTTTTCGTCCTCTCCTCGACCACTGGAATCGTGAAAGGCAGCAGTGTCGGTTATTCTGCGTTCACCCCATACTAACACATACCCATCGTAACCTTCTGCCATCCATCGTTTCAACGAAAATGGTTCCGAGATTGGTGATCTGCTTTCCAGATAGCCCCATAGATGAATTTGGGACGAAAAGTCTTTTTCGATCTCCAGAATTGAGGGAGTGAGTACAAGTGCTCCTATCTGCTATGCCCGACCCGTCTCCTATAAGGCTGTACTTGGTAACATTATTAGAATTGTGAAAGTTGCGAGAAGAATAAAAAGCAGTCTGGAAAGAAATCGGAAGTGTAATGAGCATTTCGTGATGATGGGTCAGATCAATGCTTGCTGATCTTCTTCACGAATGAGGTGATAGAGAGGAACACTTCCTAAAGTAATTGAGATCATACCAAGAGCACATATGGGGACAGCATCTAACGGAACGTTCCTCAGCGAGTCAAGCATCGTTTAATGGATGCGCGATATCGCTCCACACAACAAAAGCAGCTTCTTCCACATCTGACAACAGGTTGAAAGCGGGGTTAGGAAGCGAAGAAGATGTCCTACAGAAGCCAAGATGTAATTTTCATCTGTAAGAACACTAACAGTCCACCTAGGGACGCAGAAACCCCACTAGAAACGGAATCGAACCCTCGTCTCCCTCCCACAAGTCCGCCTCGCTATCCACTCGGCCATCCAGTCGCTTCCGACACTGTTGCGTATGAGTCACTTGAATGTACGCTGCGGCTTCATCTAGGAAGCGTAGGAAATTATCCTATCACTATACAATCAAACTTTAATTTGAGCTCCAAACCTTTTACACGTTAAACTCAGTGCACGACAGGACCATTCCAAGAGTCACCTTGCCTTATCAACCCGCCCTGAAGCGGTACAATTTTTTTTGCCATTTTCGGACCACCCAGCGGCCCGTAGCAAAAACGAAGCACAGCTCTGTGATTCACCTCCGATTCTCTACAAGGCCATGTAGGTCACGTTAAGAATCTTTGGGGGAAGTTCATGGCCCTCCCTTGTAAGTTGACTGGTTGTTGGTTCACCACAGTCGCAGTATCCGTAGAACTGAAATGCGTGGTGCATTCCACCAAACCACTGCTTTCCTCCAACGATTGTACTCTATCCGTAAACTTTTTTGTCACACTAAAGATGGAAAAGGCGAAAACTAGCGGATATTACTCGGATTCGCTTGATGAGGTTACATTATCTTTCAAAGCGCTATATGTATATTTATTTTACATTCTCGCTATACTTTCCTGGTATTGATAACTCATCGGCTATCTCCCCTATCCTTCTGCACATGAAAAACCTTCAAAAAGCTAGTCGGTGTTTATTCATTGGTCTATCTGACCATGCCCAAAAGCCTCTACCGTGAGATGTTTCCTCAAATCTCGATCAACTGTGCACCCTATCGATCTCTGGTGAATGTTAATCAAGAAAATATGTCAGACGATGAGCAGACATCTGAAGGTAAGCATTATCTATCCGGTAGCCGTTATCGGCCAATTGTATCGATCCTTGCACCTAGTTGGCCATCCGAAGTAAGAACTGCGTGGATGTGATTGAGGATGGAATGTCCTAACAAGCAGCCAACAAATCGATATCGATTGATAGTGTCGATTTCTGGTCATGATTAATCCCTTGAGGCAGATCTCGCACACGTAAATCCAGCAATTTTTTTTTTTGGGGGGGGGGGGGAGGGTGGAGTCAACAGCCAGGACAACCTCTAGGCTGAGGGATAGACGCAATATAACAGCCGGGTAGCACTCTAGCTGAATTTATCAGCTCAGAAACCGCGCTTTTTCAGTTTAGAAAGAAGTTTCTAAATTCAAACACAAATTTCTGCCGTTTTAAGAAGCGCAGGCGTCATAAAAATATCATAGCGCTCCGCCTTCATAAATTAGGCTGGCATCAATATTGAAATGTATTGAACATATTTGGGTAGCCCCAGGATTCATTTTCACAGTGTCATAAAAATTGAAATGTTGCAGAGAACGCATTTGTCTGCGTCTTTACTATAAAGGAACACTGCGATTTCTCAGCCTTTAGATGCTCCTATGGGCTGCTATATGCCTCAAAATTTTCTACCACAATTAAAAAAATCTGCCTGCTCTATAAATCTAATTCCTAGTTTCACAATGGCTGAAGTGGAACTTGGTGTCAGAAAAATCAATCGCCCATTGTTCATTGTTTGTTCCTTTTCGTAGAGAGGTCGAATTACGCCTTATTCCGCGGATGTTTTTTTTCTATTGATCGACATGTCTCTTTGTAACAACGCTTCTCGCAGTTTGGAGGCTGCCTTCATTTTAGAACTCATTTTCGGCTCTGAGCAAGCACGTCCTAGGAATAACTTGCAGAATTATTCCTTAGCGAGCGTAACCTTCTTCATCACTCGATAATTAAAGCGTTGATGGTTAAAGTTAAGTCTTGGGACTTGAGCAGAGAAGAGTCTTGAAGTCGCTGCCGGTACCTCGCGACTTGCGGGGTACATTGTGCTGTAGCCCTAACTATGAAAACCTACATCGTCGTCAATAATAAGATGTCACTCGAATTGCTCGTATGCCGCCCTGTCACGATGGCCTGTGGAGTAGAAAACCTGCCCTTGGACGGCGATGTGATTTTGTGTGCCATTAAGTGTCCCCTGTCGCTTTCTCAATTGAAGGTTTATGACATTAGTTTCAGGGAAACATCAATTGCGTTCCTAGAGCGGATATTGTCTACATTAGATTTGAAAGCGAACCTAATGACCCGTGGGCCATTGATCAGATAGATGTGGATGTCTCATTCCAAACAGGCCAAGGAACTGAAAACATGTGAAATTTTAAGTGAATATTTGAGATCTTTTTTTTCCTTTTACAGTGTAATTCTGATTTCAGGCACAAATGGCATTTTGAACATGCTGTTTTGCTCCCTTGTGTTAGCTGGCTGAATGAAAGACGTACTTATCAGATAGGACCAAGAAATGGACAGTTTGATCGCTTAAGCTACAGATTCACACCTAGGCCAGGTGCTTTTGTAAGAGATTGGGTGTAGTCAGTGCAACACAATACAATGTAAATAGCAGTGAAATGTTGTATCTTTATCAAATCTTATGAATAAAGACTAAGGTTAGCTTTGCTGTTCTTATATGACTTCTGTTGTCTACATCACCTGCTAATTCGTTTACAATACCGCTCGCGCCGCACGGTCAAAAGTGGGCGAAAAAACGCCAACATAGCGTCGCAAAGCGTCGCACGCTCATAACTCCTTCAGTTTTAGGTTTCTTGAATAAAGGTTGGCACCATTCGATTCGCCTCTTCAAGGTCTACACAAATATGTTAAAACTTCACCGGAACACCCGTATTTTCGCCGTGGGTGGTCCAAAATTGGCTGGACGGGCGATTAGAGCAGCTTATTTCCCAGGATATGCGTGCTTTCGGAGTATCTTAAAGATGGCGTACGTCGCCAGTGCTCTGTCATGCCAGGAATGCCCCGAGAGTGCGCCGTGCACAATGCACACAGAACCTAACCTATCAATCGAGTGGGCGAGCGCATGTCCCCTGCGCTTCTATCTTCTCTCGCTGGGAACTGCGACGTTTTCAAGACTATTTCGAGCCGTTTGGAGAATGTTATCAGAAATTTCCCGCCACCCCACTCAGGATTAGCTCCAATCTGTCCCAGCGAAACTTTGGTGTGCGCCGTGAACAATGCATACAGAATCGAACCTTTCAATCAAGGGGGGGGGGACAGCTTGTAGACTGAGAGTTTGGGGAGTTTTATCAGAAATTTCTTGCCGCCCTAGTCAGGAGTTGCTCTAAGGCTGTCCAGCGAGCCTTTGGAGTGCGCCATGAACATGCATAGACAATCGAACCTTTCAATCGAGGAGGGGGACAGCATGTAGACTGAGCGTTTGGGGAGTTTTATCAGAAATTTGCAGCCGCCCTAGTCAGGAGTTGCTCTAAGGCTGTCCAGCGAGCCTTTGGAGTGCGCCATGAACATGCATAGGCAATCGAACCTTTCAATCGAGGAGGGGGACAGCTTGTAGACTGAGCGTTTGGGGAGTTTTATCAGAAATTTGCAGCCGCCCTAGTCAGGAGTTGCTCTAAGGCTGTCCAGCGAGCCTTTGAAGTGTGCCATGAACATGCATAGACAATCGAACCTTTCAATCGAGGAGGGGGACAGCTTGTAGACTGAGCGTTTGGGGAGTTTTATCAGAAATTTGCAGCCGCCCTAGTCAGGAGTTGCTCTAAGGCTGTCCAGCGAGCCTTTGGAGTGCGCCATGAACATGCATAGACAATCGAACCTTTCAATCGAGGAGGGGGACAGCTTGTAGACTGAGCGTTTGGGGAGTTTTATCAGAAATTTGCAGCCGCCCTACTCAGGAGTTGCTCTAAGGCTGTCTAGCGAGCCTTTGAAGTGTGCCATGAACAATACATACGGAATCGAACCTTTCAATCGAAGGGGGCGACCGCTCGCAAATTGCACGAATGGGCGTGTTCGGAGCGCAATAGCTCTATCAAGTTGTAACCTTTCATGCTGCAGCTTTTAGGTTTTGTAGGCAGTCGAACCTTCTGTAGGCACGCCAAAGTAGAATGGTTTAGCTTAGGAAGGGGCAATGTTATAGGCGTGCGAATATGCAGGTGAGGATTGTGTGAAGCATTTTTTTCCGATTTCCGTGGATCACTGCGAGAAGATGCGGCGAGCTGACGGCTTTAAAATACGTGCGTGAACAGAGTGCCTAAGGTACTTTACGACGATATGCTCACAGCTCCTCAGTTGCCTAAACTGCCTTAGCCTCGGCTGGCGTTTTAGAGGGGCAAACGCTAGCGGTTAGAGTTTCTTGCGCTCCTACTCGCCCAGATTTGAGTCTTCGACACTCGGAATGGCACAGTTCCATTCAGCATGAAAAGCGCTATCGAACGGTGTCAATCTCGACCGATTTTGGAATCATCAATTTTTTAACCGTTTAGCATAGAGGACGAGGCCGCGGCGGAAGGACGATGACGTCATCGAAAAAACGATGTCTTCGAGTTGGGCCATGCTTGATACCGTTCGATAGAGCTTTTCATGCTAAATTGAATAGTGTCATTTAGAGTGGGAAAAACTGTAATCTGGGCGAGAAACAGCGCGGAGAGCGTCTGCCGTTGTTGCGCTAAATTGCACGCGCGGGCGTGTTCGGAGCACAATAACTCTGTCGAGTTCGAATCGTTTCGGCTGCAACTTGTGTTTGTTGTAGGCAGTAGAACGATATATAAGTATACTAAAGTAGAATGGCTTAGCTTAGGAGGGGGCAATGTTATAGCGGTGCAAAAATGCAGGTGAGGCTTGCGTGATGCATTTTTTTCCGAGTTCGGTTAACCACTGCGAGAAGACGCGGCGAGCTAAAGCCTCAAAATGCGTACGCGAACAGAGCGCTTAAGGTACGGTACTTTACGATAACGTGGTCAGAACTTCTCAGCTGCCTTAACTGCCTTAGCCCCATCTGCCGTTTTAGGGCGGCGGACTTAGCGATTGAAGTTTCCTGCACCCTTACTTGTCCATATTTGGGTTTTCGACACTCCCAATAACATCGTTCTGTTCTGCTTGAAGAGCGCTATCGAATTGTATCGATGTCGACCGATTTTGGTAACGTAGGCCTGTGTTGTACTCCCGCGGGTGCATCCGCGGAACCTCCGTGGACGAGGGGTGCACCGCGGACGGCGGGCGTGGCGGGGCGCGGTGATTGGCCAGGTGAGGGATCTCGGCGCGATTCCCGCCCCTTAAAACGGCAGATGGGGCTAAGGCAGTTAAGGCAGCTGAGAAGTTCTGACC